>CATIWM010183355.1:0-24604 GCA_949671775.1 Mallotus repandus
TTTAGCTCTATCCATAGCCTCATAAATATACCCCATTGCAGGCTTTTTTTCACCATCAACCAATTTAGGACACAAACTGAAAGACCAAAAATCTTCAACATATACACAATGTTGATCCAAAATGAAGGCATCAAGATAGTATTAATTGATTTCTTGCCAGCAGCTTGGTTTTCCCATTTACTAGTTGTCCACTCCTCTGATGTAAATATCTTCCTCAAATTGTTCTTTTATTTATGTATACGTTGAAGAGTAAGAAAAGAAGTGGCAAATCTTGTGACACTAGCCCGAACAAGCTCTTTATGCCATGTGAAACTCCTCAACATATTTACAACTCCTGGGCGAACATAAATATAAGCATTCAAGCTCATTACCCGCTTTAATGTCCTTTCATAATTAGGTAATTTTCCAATATCTTCAACATCAGGTCAATACAATGAGCAACACATGGAATCCAAAATAAATGTTGTCTTTTTGCTTCCAATAGTTTTCCTAAAAATAAATTGAAGAAATAACATATTTAAGATGTGGAATATGATTTTAATTAACAAATAAAAAACATAAATATAAGAAGTAGAAATATATTTTCTTACTAGTAAGTACATTGCTAGAGGAATTGTCAGTAACAACTTGAATCCTATTAGCTTCCCCAATATGCTCTACAAAGCTATCAAGCAATTCAAACATCTTCTCTCCGGTCTTTACATAACTAAAAGCATCAATAGACTCGATAAAAAATGTTCCTTTAGGTGAATTGACCAGAAAATTAATGAGAGTTCTTTGTTTCTTATTCGTCCACCCATCCGCCATAAGAGAAAAACCATATTTGGCCCATTCCTCTTCATCGGTCTTCATTAACTTGGTCACATCACCAATTTCTTTTTTTAACAAAGGAACTCTAACCTCATGGAAACTAGGTGGTTTCAAACCAACACTATATTGTCTTGTAGACTCAATTATCACATCAAAACTTGGATAATTAACTGCATTGAAAGGTATTGCAGCATCATACATCCATCGAGCTATGTCTCTATAAGCCTTTTCCCTTAAATCCTTCTTGCATGCCTCATTAATTGTGGATTTTTTTAACATCTTATCCTTTTTTCTATTTTGAACATCTTTTTCAGCATCACGAGCAAAATTGACATCTATTGGACCTTTTTGCCTAAGCCTTTTTCCCATTCTCATAGATTGTGATTGTGATTGAGATTAAGTACCATACTTCCATGTTTTGAACTCTTACTTGCCCCTATATCATCTAATTCTTCATCATTACCAAAAGAATCTATATCTTCATAATCTGGAATAGCATTAAGCGAGACATTTTTCATTATATAATCTCTAATTTCTTCACGTACATATGGTGGACATCTCACATAAGCTTTAGCATTTCAGAATCCTCCAACAATGTGTTTCTTGGTTCGATATATCCCTCCTTTTGTAATTTTCTCACAAAAATTACAAACTAAATAATTTCTATTCGATGGATTGAGAAGCCACACATACTTCCATCTAGGATCTTTCAAAGAATTGCTAGGAGCATTAGAAGTCTCACTTGCCTCCATAATCAAGCAATAAACTAAAATAATTAAGAGATATAATTTAGTTTATCAAAACCATATATAAAATGATTATACAACTAAAACAAAATACTAATAAACATCAAAGTAAATAAAAATTTTCATGTCTTAATCAAATTGGCAACCAGAGAGAGCTATAAGAGCCGACTTCATTAATTTAATTTTTTTTGGTATATTGTAAATTATACTAATTAAAAGATAAAGCCAAGAAAAAAATTAGAAAAATAAAAGCTCCTCAACCATCCACATACTCATAGCTAGCTAATTCTAAACTTAGAAAATTAATTTAATTTACATTAAGAAAAAGATAAAAAAAATTTCAGCATCATAGTGAGTCATACATGAGATCATCAGAATGGAAAGTATAAAAAGTGAGAGAGAAAGAAATAAAAAAAATCTTATAACTAGAAAGAAAAAATAGATGATTAAATGAGAATAGAAAAGAAAAAATTAATTTAATTCTTCTTCATGGAAAAAAAATTCTACATGGCCATAGGGATGATTCCATGAGAATATAAGAGAAAGTTTAAAAGTGAAGTGAAGGAGAAAGAGTTAAAAAGTAAAGAGGGAGGAGTTGTGTACCTTAGATGCAGATGAAGCCGAGAGAGAGGGAGTTGTTTTGTGCTGTCCAACTTCTTCAATTTTTTTTCCCGAAAAAATTATGAAAAAGAGGGCTGCTACTACTGTCCCATTCTTCTTTTTTCCTTTATAAAACTCTAATGTTTACTAACGAGACTTTATTTAGTTAGCCCAACCCAACAGGCCTTTATTAGCCCAAGTGCCCAACTTAAAAATAGACCTTTACACAGAAATTTCAACAAGGTGCGCCTTTTCTATGCCTATCACCTCATCCAAGGTGCGCGCCTAGGCCCCAAGGCATGCACCTCAGTGAAGTCTTTCATCTTAGAGGTGATGATGCCCCGAGGAATGCATCTGGTGCCTCAGGTGCGCCTCAAGTGCGCCTTTGATAAGTATGGGGTGAATTAATTTAAAATAAAAATGAAAACTCAAGGAAAAATAAAAGTTAAACACAAAACACAATAATCTTATTATGGTTTAACCACCATTTTCCTACTTCCACCTGCCAAGCACCCATTTAAAATTTTTCTTCATTATAATAAATAATTATAAAATAATTTTTTAGGGCTTACTTAAATGAAAAATTATTATTACCCATTCTATGCTATTTCTCAACCCAAAATTAGTCTGAGAATTAGAGATTAATAAGTTTTAACATCTCATTCAAGATTCAATTTCAAATCCTTGATTATAATTAATTTTCATAAGAAAAATAAAAAAGATGGAGAGAATTGAATAATACAACAATGAAAGAATTTTTAAGTTGCACATGAAATACTAAATGAATCCACAACCAATATATACTCTAAATTCAAAATGGGTAGTTGTAAGAATATCTTATGTTTATTTGGTTATTATTCTTATTCTAACTTGTTCTAGTCTATACGGGTATGTTTTTTCTTATGCAAATGTATGCTTATCCAACTATTGAATTCTAATTTAAAAATTCATAATGCATGAATATCAGATATATAATAATGCTTTGGTTCATGCATCTTTTTTATTTTTGCTCATTTACAATATATTGCCTGAAGCTGAATTTTTATAAGTTTTATCATACTTTTACACTTTAATTAAACACCCCTCAATTACTAAATACAAAAGATTAGTACTTTCAATTAATTGTACATAATAAAATTAAAATTTAATAACCTCTAAGGTTCAACAATAGTATTCATAAATCATATCCATCTAATGAGATGTAAATTTTAGTAATGATAAGGTCAATATTGTTTAGGATTTGCATTGTTTTTTGGTAAAATTATTGCTTTTTTTTATTGTCAACTGTTATACGTTAAATTTCATAAAATATTCACAATGTAATGGCTACGCTATTGCTAATTATAGAAATTATATCAAGTATGATGAGTTTTCTTTCTAATTGAAACAATTGCCTTTTGCATGTTTCAATATTAAATTGATTTGAAATGTAAATCAATATATCTCATTAAATTTTAATCAATTAATATCATACAATATGGGAACTCTAACACTTAAATTCTTTTATTATTTTAATTTTTTATCAATTTGGGATCTCTAACACTTCTTCAAGTGCCACCAGTCTAGATTAATTGTAATTTGCAAACGAATCTCCCTCAAACTAAAAATTTTGAAGAAACATGATGATCAAAAAATTAAATATTGATACCATATAAAAAATTAGAAAGAAATCGATTTAATATAAAATAAGTGAGATGGGTAGCATATAAGGTCCATAAATGGAAAAAAAAGGCCTTAATTCAAATATACTCAAAACGACTAGAACTAGCCACTTGATTAGTTGGACTTTGACACCATTAGATTCTTTTATTATTTCAATTTCTTATTGATGTGAATCTCTAACACATAGAAATACAAAATCATATAGTATATTTAGAAAATTTTTTGGACATGATTTATATTTAGAGAGATATCAACTTCATTATGTTATTACATCTGTTATTTCTCTTCATATGGATGTACTTCTTTAATAATATGAATACAACATTTCTATTTTATAATTGATTTATATTTTGAAATCAAAATACAAATTAAAAATTAGACAAATTTTCTATAAAAGGTTAAAAAATCTCATAAGAACTTAAGTTGATGATTTTTTTAAAAATTTCCATTTGATATTTGTTTGCTTGATATTTTTATCATTATTCTGATTTTCACCAATATGTCAGTTTGTTCATTAAGTAATACAAATAAAATATTTTTATTTTACATTTGATTTATGTTTTAAGGTTGATAAAATGCAAATCTAAAAATAATACTTTTTTTTCCTTTATAAAGAGTTAAAAATTTGTAAGATCTCAATTAGATACCATTTTCTATAAATTTTTGAAATATTCTTATTAGTATGTTAGTCTTTCACTTTGTATATTAATTTGTGTGTGTATATTTTTAATATTATTTTTTGTTTCTCTATAGGTGGATATAATCCTACATATACAAACAAATATATTCATTTCTTATTTGATTTATATTCATTAGAGGCTTGTTGTATATGATAAGCCATATGAAACTATAAGATTAAGGGAAAAAATTTGTTGGGGTTTTCTTTTAATACTATTAAATTATGTTAATTTATTTTTTTTTTCTAAAAGAAAAGAAAAAGAAAGAGATTTATCCTCAAGCCTAACAAAACCTTTGAATTTTTTGTGAACATTGAATTTGAATACTACATACATGCTATTTATTTTATGGATTTATAAATGGAATATGAAATTTGATATCACATAAATCTCAACCAACATTTATCTTAACCAAATTAAGAATTTTGTTATCACATTTTTTTTAAAGCCTAATTTTCAAACATCATTTATGCCACTAATGTATGACTACTAACTTAAATCCAATCTTAGCATAAACAATGACTTATAGTACATATCATTTTTTAATCAATTTTTGGACATATTTTCATTGAAACTATCAAACTCTAGTTTTTTAAAGGGATAATGAATTTTTTTAGTTCCATAAGTTTAGTGATTTTCGTAAATTAGTCCTAAAAGAAATTTTCTTTACAATCGTGTCCTCAAAAATTTTAAAATTGTCACCGTTAGTCATCATCTATTAACTTGTACGGAAATTACTTACATGGACAAATGGGTACCGTTTAACCTCATGCTTCACTTACCACACAAACACATCCTATCCACCTTATAAATGCATTAAAACTTGGCAACTATACTATAGCCATTGAAAATGGAAAAAAAACTTTAGGGATCTAGAAAAAATAGGGGGAAGATTTTCATCCATTTTTGTGGTAGTTCAGTTAGTGAAGGAGGTGTATTTGAAAAAGAAAGAGGCAATGAAAGCCTCACATAATACCCCTAAAAATAAGGAGGAAACATGAAGAAAGTAAAAATAAAAATTTGAAGTCAAAAAATCAGCATGAATCCTCATTGTCATTATGGGAGAAGGGCAATAATGAGGACATCATGGACAAAAAATAATCCTGGAAGACAATTCTTCATATGTGAAAGAAGAGAGATAATGACTTGTTTACTCTATTCTTAATTTCTCATGATATATGGCTTCTAATAGCTCCTAATATATATATTTTACTTGTGATTTTGTGATGTAAGGATGAAATGGGGTGTGGATGTTTTCAATGGATTGATCCTCCTATATGTTGTAAATCAAAAGAAATTATTCCAAGATTGTTAAGAAGGGTTTTTAATATTGAAAATATGAATATAAAGTTGAAGAAGAGGAATAACAAGTTGCTAATGTTGTGTGTCATTTCGTAGATGGTCACGTTGATATTGTTTTTTTGCAAGTAATTGTAGAAGCAAGAAAGAAAAAGCATCATACTTGATCTGAAAAAATAAGTCTTGTAAAAAGAATTTAGTTTAGATGGAATAAGGAAATTTGTGTCTCCATTAGCTAAATGTTGAACTTGTAGTTATTTGTTTGGAAAGTAACTTAATATAATAGTTGAGATATTTTAGTAATGAATATGTTTTTTTTTTTAAAAATGTCTCTTCAATTAATTATGTTGCATGAAAGAAATTGTGAAATGACGTAACACTTGTATGCATTAACCAAAATTATAGGCATAATATCTAATGTAAGTTGTATTTTAAACAAGTTGATAACTATAGCAAAATTGAGTCAATAAGCCAAAATTTTGGCAGTTAACATAGTGTTACTATAAAAGATACACTTTTAAGAATACATGTAAAGAAATATCAACAAATATTATGTTGATCCATCATAATTTGTTTAGCAACAAGAGAATCAAATTCTGATGTATCAATATCTGTAAAACCTTCAAAAAAAGTTAATGCCAAAATTAGTTTCTTATAAGTAGTTTTATATAAATTTTTCCCTCACCGTTGTGGATGTTCCTACAAATTCTTGTGATTTTGGATATGGTTGTGACAAAATCACTTCATAATTTTTTTTGACTTGGAATTCCTTGACTATGAAGGCTACCTTGATATCTTTGCATAGAATTTTGATGGTTGCCTTGATTGCTTTGCGTTGAACTTGTAATCTTAACATATTGATCTCTCCAAAGCATACTGCCTGAGATGTTGAATTGAGGATTTGGGACACAACTAATTACATGATCAGAATCATTCTCAGCCTAGAATCGAAATGCAAACCATTTATGCATTACACAAAGCAAAAACACATTTAAGTTACTACAACACAATGAAATTATTCTTATATTTATATAGCCATATTACACTCTATTCCATTGGTATCTTTTTACTCTCTTGAATTTTTGAAGCTTGGTCGGTTGACATATACAAATATGAAGTTGCCTTTATTTTGGCTATGTTATAAGTAGGTTATTTTTTAATAATGGGCTCTCTTTCTTTTTGTAATCCTTCATGAATTATTATACCTCTAGACATTAGTCATTTAGTCAGCAAATCAGTTGACTACTTCATCTTGCTTCTAGTCATCATAGAATTTGGACTTAGTTTAACCACCTTAGCTTTCCTGTGTTAGCTCTTTCTTCTTCATGTTGGTTCTTTCTCTCACATTCAGTTGATGTTGGTTATGTTTACTCATCAAGAAATCTTACTCTCTTAGCCTTACTCCTTACCTAAGACAGAAGCACACACATACATAAACACACTTATACAAATACAAATTACACAAAAACACATGACATATATAGAATTTCTGCTTCACAATACACATTTAAAATGACATAAACATATTGGTAACTTATTTGGTCTTACAATAGCAGGTTCTAGATTGATAATAGTAGTCTCTTTGTGGACACCGTTAGTAGGTTCTATCTCTTTTTCTTGTTGAAAAATAGATTATGTTATTGTCACTTTATGACTTCACATGTTAATTATCAATGAATTTAAATTCAGAAATATATTTATCCATGTTCTACTACCCTTTTAACTTCACATTTGGCTTTGTTATGCTCCTTGCAAAAGCAACACTGATAGGTCATGGTCTTATCCCTTCCAACCAATCTTCCATTGCTTCCAATTCCATGCTCCTCTTTTCTTCTATTTTTTTAGGCCTCCCTAACATTGCTTTAAAGGGAGGAGGCTTTGTTGGTGGCTTTGAAGGAGTAGGCCAAAATTTTTTACCATTAATATGAGTCATCATGAAGCTGTATGATTTCATATATGTATCTTTTTTATACCAAAAAGAAACATAGTCTTCATGCAACTCATCTCTATCATAGATTGCATATGCTGTGTGACAACATAGCACACTATACTAGTCCTAAACACCACAAAAACATGTATTTTTAGACAGATTAACAATAAATATATTCCCATCATGTCCTATCTCATATCCTTCTGCCCCATTCCGTAAAACTGTGCATTGCCAACTTTTTTCCTTATTTTCATGCAACTTCTTCTAATCCTAGGTCTTAAATCTCCTACCCACTTTTTTGCCATATCTCTATTAACATGTAATCTCCTCATAACCAACTTTATTATGTCTTCTAAATAAGAATAAATGTTCTTAGTCCTACCTGTAGTAATTCTGCCATTGAAAGCCTTACAAAATTTATTATCTACCAACTAACATTTTGTATTAGTTTAAAAGAAAGCCCTACACCAGAATTGAGGATGATGGTTAAACATTCCATCATATGCTGGCAGCTAATGCTTCCATTCTTTCTTTGTACTTTGTCTTGTTGTTAGCCTTCACACACATCCAAAAGTGTTTCTCAAGCTCTTTCCCTTTAAGATTCTTTTTTCCAATTTGCATACAAACATACCATCAATGCCTTGCACACAAACATTTTTAAGCTTTTGGAAATAGCTCATACAATGCTAGCATTAATCCCTTACAAAAAGTTTCAAGTCAAAAAATAACAAAAGGCAATTTAAAATTAAACTTGAATCAAACAATAGTTAACAAAAGACATACCTTACATTGATAATTTGGGTAAAGCTTTTGAGCTTGGGCTGTCTCTGGTTTGGATAGAATCTGATTCCATCTTTGTTATCAAATCCATTCAATCTCATAGCCTTGCTATTCCTTGGATTCTTTGTGCAGCTGTTCCTTGGCGTCTTCGTGCAGCATGGGAACGCTGTGTTTCTCAGCTCCAATACATGCAACATCATGCGCCCCATATTTATCGGGAAGGCAATAAAGTGGCAAACAAGCTTGCATCTTTAGGGCTCACCCTTTAGCATTTTCAGTGGTGGAGTTCATACCTGTCATGTTGTCATAAGTTAATGGTCAATGATGCTTCTAGCTTGGAATCATATCAATTCCCTTAGTGTCTTTTTTACTGTTTTTATTTCCCTTTTAGGTTGTATTGAACTCTTTTATATCTTCTCTTTTTCTTTAATAAGGGGTTGCTTTTAAGCAGATGATGTGGATGCTAAGGGTGTGCCAACCTAGTTGGGATACCCCGGTACATCTCTGATGCTTGAAGCTCCAATTTTCAAAAAAAAAAATTTATAAATGCCCAACCATTTCCTCTGCCAATTTTCAAGATCCATCTTCAATTTTTTTTAAAAATCACAACTAGTTATCCTTATTTTCCATATTCACAACTCCCTAAGCTATTGGATACGTTTGGTTATTACCATCACGTCCCACAACTGCTAATACCTCACCTTTAATTACTCTTTTTAAAAAAGAACTATCAAATCCTACAACCCTTCTACAGTTAGTATAGATGTGCCCTAGTGCCATTTCTTGTAAAATAAATGACATTGTACTTTTATCCCTATGGCAATAATATATTCATTCAAATAAAGTGTTTATTTATTTGAGTGTTTACCCTTTAAAATTATGTTAAAAGAGTTTATTATCAAGAGTTTATAATATTAGTGACAAACTCTTTTAGTACATATGTTATAAAATGTTCATACTGATTAAGATTAATGAATGGGTAGTATTAATCCACAGACTATCACCTCTATTTATTTTTCTTGATCGGTATGTGATATCAATAGTGGCAGGTAGTAAGACTCATGCTACTTGATATGAGATATCAGAATAGACATGTGGATACTCATGTGATGGGTGGATCAAATAATGACATAAGATACGTGATTGCATGGAAATTCACTTTTATCAACAATCACTATCTTGGACATAAACGTGCGTATGGTCCTTTGACTTGAGGCGACATGGTCATCCATATATAGTTGGTTAGAGTTTGTTACCGCTTATATATCTGTGCTAGCCGTGTGTGGGTATATGGCGTGTGATGGCTCTAGTTGGTTATATGTAGGGATGAGTGATCAGCCAAGATGGAATTCATTACCTGAAAGTGAACTAGGATAAGATCCTATGCTATCTAAGTTATTCTTGATGAATAAGTACCTGGCCAGGTCAAACTTGACTTATTTAAAAAGAGTTTCAGTACTAAAAAGAGTTTTTAGTAAAAGTAATATTTTATTGAGAATTAAACTGAAGATGAGGTCATATGATTGAGGCAATTAGAGTTTGACTGGCCATGACTCTAGCTAATGTTGGTATCTTGTAATGAAGGGGTATTGAGTGCACGGTAATTATGTTCATGGTTCTTGTGAATCTACGGATAACATTCATTTCCAATTGGGTAGCCATGACATCTATGCTAGGGGTCACTCACGACTTATGGAAACTAAATGTGATAAATTAGGATGTTCACATTTAGCTTGGAAAGAGTTTCCAATAATATTAAGAGTTAATATTATTTGTTTCCATTACCATTTAGACTTGAACCTAGTAAGTCATACATGTAAGAGTCGCACCGATAATGATAATTATCAATTTGAATATTAATTAAAGTGTTCAATTAATTAATTAAATTAATTGATTGGATTTTCGCTTGTGTAGAGATCTAGCATATCCTGAAATCTAATTCAAAGGTTAGGGATATACTTTGGACTTAGGCCATGTGATGGGCCATAGACATGTAGCTTATGGATGATAAAAATGGGCTTGAATAAAGTTATGTATTAGTAAGGTGGGGGTTTATCTAAGTGTTAGATTAAGCCTATGTGACTAATTAGTGGATATTGTAGAGATGGGTTTATTTAAGAGTTAATTAAGCCCAAGCTTAAACCCACTTATTTAAGGAGGTGCCACCTAAGCATGTGACATGGTAGCCACATTAGCATGGCTTTACATGTAATGTGATTGCATGGATGACAACATGGAGATGTGTCATAAGCATGCATATTTAATTAGTGGAAAATCTTTATATATAAATATGTTGATATATATTAATTGGTTCACTAACTAATTGGAGATTTTCTATACATTAAAGATTAGTCACTTATTCGTGCACTAAGTAAATGGAGAATTTCTTTACATTAAAGAATAGTCTCTTACTTATTAAATATGTATGTGGAGTTTCACTATAAATATTCAACTTACTATTTTCATTATAAATGAGAAAATATATACTAAAGAAAGAAAAGAAGAGAAAAATACAAAAGTTGTGTAGTGGTCTTCTTCTTCTTCTTGATTCTTAGTGTTGTAAGTGTGTGTGTGTAAGAAATACAAGAGTTGTATTTTCACAAGACCTTTTAATCATCCCTTGTACAAGAGTTGTATAAATGAAGCTTATATTCATCCAAAGAAGATAAAAAAAAATCCTACAATATCCGAGCAAGGCGTCACTTGTGTGTTTTGAACTAGAGGCTTCACAATTGGGGAGCTACGAGTTTGTAGATTTGCATCAACCATTTCCTAAAGCTTATCAAGCGTGCTACTGACATTTGGAGTTTGTAAGTGTTACTAAACTCTAGTGTTTTTGCTTGATTTATGAATTCTTTGATTTGTGTTATCTATTTAAACATGCAAGTATTTAGTTGTGTAAATTAATGTGATATGATCTTGGCATATTTTAAATTCTTGCCTTCATGCAAGGATTACATGCTAGAGAAAATTTTTGAAATTAACTCTAATCAAATTCATGTTCATAATATGCTTCCACTTAATCTAGTGCGTGTAATCGATTCCTTTCAGTGGTATTAGAGCACAAAATCACATGATTTACATGCTAAATATTGTATTAATTACAAGAGTTGTGGTTATACTTGTTGTTACTTATAAGAGTTATGACTAAAGATGCTTAAATTTTTTTTTAAAAAAATAAATACTGTAGTAATAGTGCTACTGTATGAACAGTGGTAGTGTTACAGGATGCTATTTTTGGTACTGTTGCAGTATACTATTTTCGGTACTGTTGCTATATACTGTTACATATGCTGTTGCAGTATATGTAATGTACGGTGCTGTAGAAGTATATTGCACTTTAGCACTGTATCAAAAAAAATTAATGTTTGTTTGACTTTACAAATATATGATAACATGCAAGAGTTGTATTTTATTAAGTATTTGTTTGTCATACATTCAAAGAATGATCATGGGCTTAGTTTACATCCTATAATTTGTAATAATAATTAATTTTATTATTTTGGTATGTAATTAAATGTTAATTACATAGAATTAAGATGTAAATATTTGTCTTGGTATGCCAAGGATTAAATGTAAATCACAAGAGTTGTGACTTGAAGCTTAAAGTGTTTAAAATGGTAGCCCATTCAAATCTTTGGTGGCAGTGATCAAGGCCCATGAAAATGGTGATAAGGAGATTCATGACTTGAAGGCTTTTCTTGGGCTATGCCCATATTTAAATTATTCTAAGAGTTAAAATAGGGTTAGGAAAGGCCCATGATCACTCCTTATTTGTGCATCTATTTTGCTTTTTCTATGTATATATGTAATCTATATGTTGGAACATGCTGTATGCATATGTGATATGTATATGTGAATAGATGTCATGCCGTGTATGTATGAGATATATAAAATTGAAATTGGCTAATGTGCAAATTGAGACCTTAATAATTAAAGACCCAAAAACCTTCCAAACTACATTTTGGTTTAGGCTCTCCATTGGAGTAATAACTTGTGTGGTTTTGGGCTTGTGTGCATCGACTATGGATACATAGGGGTGAACATAAGGCCCAAGAGATTCTTGTAGTATTATTGTTAAGCAGGAGATTTTGTGGGTGTATGGATACACTGTGGGCCAAGAATGGCAAATAGGAGTATCTGAGGTTTATAGTGTCCAAATCCATATATTTCACTGATCCAAGCGTATGAACCTAACTAATGCTAAAGGCCAAGAATGACAATATGTACCTGTGGCCCGTAACATTAAGAACCCGATTGATGGAACCTCACATGAGATGTGATGAACAAGAGTTATCCACTTAATAAGAACTATTATTCCAAGAACGACAATGCGTACCTGAGGAATATTAGTGGCCTATTAAGAACTCCATCACCCATTAGAAATCCATCCAACAAGGATTCCATTTTCTACTTTGGAAGTGTAGGATTGCTAAATTAGTGGCAGGCCATTATAATTAAAGACCAAATCTAATGGTAAAATAACAATGTCTTATAACTAATTAATCTTGCTACCTTTTCGCAGAATCTTGATAATATGAGATCATCAAACCCACTCACAATCATACTTGACCAACATAGGCTCACAAGCCCTAATTTTATAGATTGGCTAAAGAACCTAAACGTTGTTTTAGCTTCTGAGAAAATACTTTATGTATTAGAACAAAGTCTACTCGAAGCTCTTCCCAAAAATGCTTCCCAAGAGGAGCAAGTCACTCTAAATAAATAGAAGGATGACATGGAAGCACGATGCATTATGTGGGCTTCCATGATTACCAAAATTCATCGGCAACATAAGAAGTACACAAGTGCACACGAAATCCTACTTCACTTACAAGAGCTATTTGGTGAACATAGTAGGCCTGCAAGATATGAGATATCTAAGTGGCTTTTTCATGCTAAGATGAAGGAGGGAGAGGATGTTGGACTCCATGCGAACTCTATGATAAGAGCCATAGAGGAACTAGAGAGTCTAGACTTCATAATGGACTACCAGCTCCAACCGGATATGATCCTACAATCCCTTCCATAATCTTTTGGGCAAACCATTGCCAAATTCCATATGAACAAGATAGAGTGCACTCTAGCAGAGCACTTGAAAAAACTTGTGACAGCTCAAAAGGCTATCCAAAGGAGCAACAAAGGGAAAGAGGTTGTACTTATTGCCACTTCTAATAGGACTAAGAAGAAGTTCAATAAGAAACAGAAAGGCAAGACAAAATTTGTCAAGCCCACGAGTGGTATAGCCAAAAATAACGGCAAAGCCATTGTGAGGGAAGAGGAAGGCAAAGGAAAATGTTTCCACTACCAAGGTGAAGGACATTAGAAGAGGAATTGTCCTAAGTTCCTTAAGTCTCTCAAGACAAAAGGAAAGGGCAAGCATGGAACAGGTAAGACTTTCTCTAATTTATCTATTTTTATATGTTCTAAGAGCTCATCTAATGCATGGGCATTGGATACCAGTGCAAGTTCTCACATTTGTTCATCCTTTCAAGATATAGCAACTGAGAGGAGGTTGAGGCCTAATGAAGTGACCCTAAAGCTAGGAAATAGAGCAAGTGTTACAGCCAAGGCTATAGGATCCATTTCAATTGATTTATTTAATCATGTTTTGTTATTGGATGATGTATTGTATGTACCTAATGCCTATAAAAACAATTTCTAGTTTAATTAGAAAGCGTTATGAATTCCTTTTTAGTAGACATGTATGTAAAATTCATTTTGGAAATGAATTGGTTAGTATGGGTTATTTAATACATGGTTTATATTATGTTGATAATATGTCCAATAACAATAAGCCTCAAACTAATATGAGTGATGTGAACGCAATGTTAATTGAAAATGCTTCTAACTCAAAATATCTTTGGCACTTGAGATTATATCACATTACAGAGGATAGGATCACAAAGTTGGAAAGGATGGGAATCTTGAGCAATCTTGAATTAGCATCCAATTAAATGTGTGAGGCTTATCTTCAAGGCAAAATGACTAGGTCACCATTTGTTGGACAAATGGAAAAAACTAAGGATGTATTGGAGATCATACATAGTGATGTATGTGGACCATTTAGTGAAATGGCTAAAGGTGGTTTCTACTACTTTATAACCTTTATAGATGATCTATTAAGGTATATGCATTTGTTTCTTATGAAGAACAAAAGTGAATCCTTTGAAAGGTTTAAAGAGTTTAAAGCCCTAGTAGAAAACCAAACTAGAAAAAGTATTAAAACTCTAGGATTTGATCGAGGAGGTGAATACTTAAGTACCGAGTTCATTGAGTTCCATGTTCTGAGTTCCTTAAAGAATATGGCATTACATCATAACTCACACCGCCCGAAACACCTCAATTGAATGGTGTGTCTGAGAGGTGAAATCATACTTTATTGGATATTTAATGATGAGCTACACCGATCTTCCTATATCACTTTGGGGTTATGCAATCGAAACGACCTCTTACATCCTTAATCGTGTCCCATCCAAGTCTGTTTCTACCACACCATATGAGATATGGCATGGCAGGGCACTAAGTCTTAAACATGTTAAGATTTAGAGGTGCTAATCTTTTATCAAAAAACTAAAATAAAAAAAGTTAGATGCAAAGTCGAATAAAAGACAGTTTATTGGATATACTAAAGACAGTTTAGGATATAGCTTTTATCTTCCTATTGAACAAGTTGTTGTTGTAAGCAGAGATGTTATTTTCCTTGAGAAAGAATTTCTTAAGGAAGGTGGCAAAGGAAGGAAGATAATGTTAGATGATGAGTCATCTAAGGAAACCCAATAAATTGATCAAATGAATATTAATCAACCAAAAGAGCCTATTCCAATTGAGAATGTCATCACACTAACTCCTAGAAAGTCTGGTAGGGTGTATCTCATCCTCTGGAGAGATACAGTTTTCTCCATAAAATGTAAGAGTTACATGTTCATGAAGAAAGTATTCATGTTGATGATCATACTATATATGAAGAAGCTTTATATGATAAATATTCTTCCAGATGGCTTGAAGCGATGAAAATTGAAATGGATTCTATGTATGCAAACCAAGTCCAGACACGTGTTGATCATTTTGAGGGTATTGTACCTATTGGGTGTAAATGGATCTTCAAGAGAAAGATTGGTGCAGATGGGAAGGTTGAGACCTATAAAGCTAGGCTTGTAGCGAAAGGGTTTCGCCAAAGGCAAGGGGTTGACTATGAGGAAACCTTCTCACTGGTAGCCATGCTTAAATCCATTCTAATTCTTCTTGCTATAGCTGCACACTATGATTATGAGGTTTGGCAGATGGATGTCAAGACCACCTTTCTTAATGGTCATATTGAGGAAGACATTTTCATGGGGCAACCCAAAGGTTTTGAATCTAAGGATAGTTCAAAGGTGTGCAAGCTTAAAAGATCAATTAATGGTCTAAAGTAGGCCTCAAGGAGTTAGAATCATCATTTTGATGAAGCCATCCGTTCTTATGGTTTCATTAAGAGCGAGGATGAGCCATGTGTTTAAAATGAGGTTAGTGGGAGCCAACTCACTTTCCTAATCTTATATGTTGATGATATTCTACTGATTGGTAATGATATCAGTATGATGACCTCTATGAAAGTATGGCTATCTAAACCTTCTTGATGAAAGACTTAGGGGAAGCTACCTATATTCTAGAGATAGATCAAAGAGAACTATAGGTTTATCCCAAAATCTTTACTTGGAAAAGGTTTTAAAGAGGTTTAACATGCTTGATTCTAAGAGGGGATTGTTACCTTTTAGGCATCGTCTTTACCTATCTAAGGAGATGTCGCCCAAGACACCCGAGGACATGGCGAAAATGGCCAAAGTTCCTTATGCTTCGGCTATAGGAAGCCTAATGTATGCTATGTTATGTACTAGGCCAGACATTGCCTATGCTATTAGTGTGACTAGCAGGTTTCAATCCAACCCAGGCTTAGAGCATTGGGTGGCAATTAAGGCTATCCTTAAGTACTTGAGAAGGACGAAGGATTTAGTCTTAACTTATAGAGGAGGTGACTTACAGCTTACAAGTTTTATAGATTCTGACTTCCAGTTAGATATGGATGATAGAAAGTTTATCTCTGGGTTTGTCTTCACCTGTAATTGAGGTGTAGTGAGATGGAAGAGTTCCAAGTAAAGTATCACTGCTGATTCCACTGCAAAGGCCGAGTATATAGCCGCATCAGATGCTGCTAAGGAAGCTATTTGGATTCAAAAGTTTGTTACCGAACTAGGAGTTGTTCCTTCTATTGAGTCGGTAGTTCCTCTCTTCTGCGATAATAATAGAGCCATCACTCTGGCAAAGGAACCGAGGTCTCACTAAAAATCCAAACACATAGAAAGGTGCTATCATATTATTAGAGAACTTGTTGGAAAAGGCAATGTGGTCGTACAAAAGGTAGCTTCAACTGATAATGTAGCTGATCTACTAACTAAGGCACTCACCCAACTGCAGTTAGACCATCATCTTGAGAAGATAGGTCTTAGATACTATAGTGAATGGCGCTAGTGCAAATGAGAGATTGTTAGTATAGATGTGCCCTAGTGCCATTTCTTGTAAAATAAATGATAATGTACTTTTATCCTCATGGCAATAAAATATTCATTTAAATAAAGTATTTATTTATTTGAGTGTTTACCCTTTAGCATTATGTTAAAAGATTTTATTATCAATAGTAGATAATATGAGTGACAAATTCTTTTAGTATGTATGTTATAGTCGTTAGGATTAATGAATGGGCAGTTTTAATCCACAGACTATCACCTCTGTCTATTTTTCTTAATCGGTATATGATATCAACAGTAGGAGGTAGTGAGTCTCATACTACTTGATATGAGATATCAGAATAGACATATGGATACTCATGTGATGAGTGGATCAAACAGTGATGTAAGATATGTGATTGCATGGAAATTCACTTTTGTCAACAATCACTATTTTGGACATAATCGTGCATATGGTCCTTTGACTTAAGGCGACACGGCCATCCACATATGGTTGGTTAGAGTTTTTTACCGCTTACATATTTGTGCTAGCCATGTGTGGGTATATGGCGTGTGATGGCTCTAGTCGGTTATATGTAGGGATGAGTGATCGGCCAAGATGGAATTCATTACCTGGAAGTGAACCAGGATAAGATCATATGCTATCTAAGTTATTCTTGATGAATAAGTACCTGGCCAGGTCAAACTTGACTTATTTGAAAAGAGTTTCAGTACTAAAAAGAGTTTTTAGTAAAAGTCATGTTTTATTGAGAATTGAACTGAAGATGAGGTCATATGATTGAGGCAATTAGAGTTTGACTGACCATGACTCTAGCTAATGTCGGGATCTTGTAATGAAGGGACATTGAGTGCACGGTAATTATGTTCATGGTTTTTGTGAATCTATGAATAACATTCATTTCCAATTAGGTAGTCGTGACATCTATGCTGGGGGTCATTTACGATTTATGGAAACTAAATGTGATTAATTGGGATATTCACATTTAGCTTGGAAAGAGTTTCTGATAACATTAAGTGTTAATATTATTTATTTCCATTGCCATTTAGACTTGAACCTAGTAAGTCACACACGTAAGAGTTGCACAGATAATAATAATTATTAATTTGATTATTAATTAAAGTAATTAATTAATTAATTAAATTAATTGAATTAGATTTGCGCTTGTGCGAGGATCTAGCATATCCAGAAATCTAATTCAAATGTTAGGACTATACTTTAGACTTGGGCCATATGATGGGCCATAGACATGTAGCTTATAGACGATAAAAATAGGCTTGAATAAAGTTATGTATTAGTTCGGTGGGCTTTATCTAAGTGTTAGATTAAGCCCATGTGACTAATTAGTGGATATTGTAGAGATGGGTTTATTTAGGAGTTAATTAAGCTAAAGCCTAAACCCACTTATTTAAGGAGGTGCCATATAAGCATGTGACATGGCAGCCACATTAGCCTGGCTTTACATGTAATGTGATTACATGGATGACAACATGGAGATGTCTCATAAGCATGCATCTTTAATTAGTGAAAAATCTCTACATATAAATATGTTGATATATATTAATTAGTTCACTAACTAAGTGGAGAATTTCTATACATTAAAGATTAGCCACTTATTTGTGCACTAAGTAAATGGAGAATTTCTACACATTAAAGATTAGTCACTTATATGTGCACTAAGTAAATGGAGAATTTCTTTACATTAAAGAATAGTCTCTTACATATTAAATATGTAAGTGGAGTTTCTCTACAAATATTCAACTTACTATTTTCATTATAAGGAATAAGGTTCGATTTTGCCCTAAAACTTTTCGTGAAAGTTCAATTAAGTCTAAAATGACCTTTTTTGACATTTTAGACCAAAACTTACAATTATTGTATCATTTTAACCCATTTTTTGACAAACAATGGAGAGTGTAATACACCTCCTGATTAAACACTAAAAAAAATTAAAAAATGGTTAAACAATGAAATTAAGAAAAATAAAAGTTAAATAATAGAATTAACATTAAGAATAAAAAAAATGCTATGAACACTATTAATTAAATAATAGAATTAACATTGAGAATAAAAAAAATGCTATGAACACTATTAAACTCCCTTTTTGCTTCAAGAACAAATACACCATTGCCTCCGCTAGTTCTACCACCTTCAAGGCCACTACCTCCACCAGCTCCAACTCCTTCCAATCCGCCACCACCATTAGTTCTACACAGCTTGTAAACTACTTCTATTCACTAATTAGCCAAAAATATAGTTTTTAACATACCGAAAACGCAAATTGGAAAACTATTTCTATTCACAAAACTCTATGACCAACACCCATATGTTTCACTTCCCTTATAGCTTCACACCTGAAAAATAAACACCAACAAAACTACTGACCATAACATTCCATAAAACACAATCTTTCTGAGGCATTTCACTGAACAAATGTTGTGCATCTTCTATACATCCATTCTCAGCATACAACTTAATCAATGAACTACCTACAAACACATTTACATTAAAACCCATTAGCAGCATTGTATCATGCACTACAGTTGAGCATTTTAAAGTAAAACAACAAGGCAAAATCAAAATGACCCATTTTGAAGTATAACTCATAATAAAGCATAAAAAATAAATGAAAATTCAAAGAAAATGAATAGATACCAGACGGTAATGGGTTTTACATATTTACATGGAATATGATCCCTTTTTGGATGATGTTGCTTGAAGGCAAACAAACTGAAAAGTTGAAGTACTTCATGGTCAATCAATGCTTAAGCCTAGTATCATCCATGAACTCTTATTTTGAAACACTTTCATATCTCTACTTGTTATAAAGATGGTGGGGGAAGAGAAGTACGGGAAACAAATTTTATTTGCTCATAAAAATTTTTTTTTCTCTAGCATATTGATTCTGAAATTTCAAGATGTGGTGAAACAAATCCCACTACTAGAAAAAAGAAAAAATAGTTAGAGAAATGATTAGGCCCAGGTCTGAAGTAATAAATGATGTGTAGGCAGGGAAGGGATAAAAAAGAGGGGAAAAGAGAACACCATAGATAAAATTGCATTAAACAATGAAGGAATTGCCCACATATCATCATGATGTGATGAAAAACAGGAAAAAATAATAAACTTTGAAGAACAAATACACCATTATTAGCATCAGTAATTGAAAGAAATAAAGAAAATGGAAGTTGTCATTGAATTGAAGCCCAGTCAAAGTGAAAGCAAGTAGAGAGAAACCTGAACAAAAAGAACCATAAAACTAAAATGAGTTTTACATATTTTAATCAATTTTTTTTTAAAAAATCGAGCAAAATAATCAAAACTTAGAAAAATAATAACATGGAAAAGGAGAAAGAGAAAATGAAATCACTTGCACTCAGAAAAGAAAAAGGGTGGCTGCCAAATGAAAACAAAGAGAAAGGGAAGGTGCGATAACCATTATTTTTTATGGGCATGGTGGTGCTAAATTGGTGGTGGCAGCGATGATTATTGATTCTGCAGAGGAGTTTTAGTTTTCTTGGTCTTGATTCTGGGGGTTCTTTTGACTCATTATTGAATTATTATTGTGTTTCTTAGTGGTGTGGTAGGCGGCAGATGTGGTGGTGGAGGAGGTGGCGGGGGAGGAGAAGAAGGGGGGAAGAGAAGAAGGGGAAGAAAATAAAACAACGGTGATGATGCCTTAATTTTTTCCTAATTCAATTTTGTGGTTATTTCATGCTTGTTTAATCAATGTGTGTTACACGCTCCTTAAAATGGGTTAAAATGATACAATAATTGCAAGTTTTGGTCTAAAATGTAAAAAAAAAAGTCATTTTGGCCTTAATTAAACTTTCACAAAAAGTTCGAAGGCCAAATTGAACCTTATTCCTCATTATAATTGAGAAAATATATACTAAGGAAAGAAAAAAAGAGAAAATACAAAAGTTGTGTAGTGGTCTTCTTCTTCTTCTTGATTCTTAGTGTTGTAAATGTGTGTGCGTAAGAAACACAAGAGTTGTATTTTCACAAGACCTTTTAATCATCCCTTGTACAAGAGTTGTACAAGTGAAGCTTATACTCATCCAAAGAAGATAAAAAAATCCTATAATATCCAAGCAAGGTGTCACTTGTGTGTTTTGAGCTCGAGGCTTCACTTTTGGGGAGCTAGGAGTTTGTAGATTTGCATCAACCATTTCCTAAAGCTTATCAAGCATGCTACCAACATTTAGAGTTTGTAAGTGTTACTAAACTCTAGTATTTTTGCTTGATTTATGAATCTTTTATTTGTATTATCTATTTAAGCATGCAAGTATTTATTTGTGTAAATTTATGTGATGCGATCTTGGGATATTTAGAATTCTTGCCTTCATGCAAGGACTACATGCTAGAGAAAATTTTTGAAATTAACTCTAACCGGATTCGTGTTCATAACACACTTTCACTCAATTCGATGCGTGTAATCGATTCCTTTCATCTACAACCTACTAAGAAACCTTTTTTTACAAAAATCAAATGACACATAAATTCTTTTAAATGTATCATCTTCATTTTTCTCTAATATTACTATGTTTTTCAGATTGCATCTCCTCAACTCCTACACATATCTCCATAAAATGGCATATTCCTCATAGCAATTACCTTTCATCTTCTCAATCACTATACACTTATATCTCTAACAACGCATCAAGTTGATTTTCAACTTATATTCTTTTTTAACATATTCATGCAAATCTACAAGCTTGACTAATAGAATGTTGTCAAACTTGTCCATGATTAAATCTACAAGCCTTTTATATATCAACTTCTTTGTTTTATTAAATAGGTTGCATTTATGATCATTTACATATGCAATTACTTGAAAGACACCTTCTTTACCACTTTTTGAGCCAGAAATAAACAAAGGACACAACTTTTTTTTTTTTGCATCTCATCTTAATATAGTCTTTAGTATTTTTTGTATATTTTAGGTTATGCCTTTCCATAATTGGATGCTTTGTTAAGGCTTTTATAAACTAAGATGCAGTTTCAAATGTTATACCAGCGTAAAATGCAAGTATCTTTGTCTAAGGATTAAAGGCTAAAAACTTCCTTTTCCTCCTTCCTCCTGTAATATCATACTCTTCATCTGCGGTAACAGAGCTGCAATCATCTAAATCTACATACTTAGTCTTATAACTGTAGTCCTCAGCAGGTGCTGGCTCTTTATCTTCATATATCTCTTTCTTTTTATCAATACCTGCTTATATTCCTCACCAGACTATGAATGTCTTAGTTGAGCATTAGTATTTCCTGCATTAAACTTCCTTAACCTATCCTTCACCTCTTGTAACTTTAAATCATCACCATCTGACAAGCATTCATTATTTGCTTCTTCATAAGCTTCCTCACGTTCATTATCTTTATAAACTTCAACAAACACTTCACCCTCACATAATTCATCTTCCCCATCCTCACAGAATTCAACTTCACCTACCTCACCTTCATCAACCTCAACTTCACTAACATCATCTTCACCACTAACACCCTCCACATAGTCATCAAAAATCACATACACATTCACTTCTTTTTTCTCGTTTGAACTATACAACATTTTACAAGTACTCTGATCATCATACAACAGTTCTAAGCCTTCATTATCATGAACTTTAAAATACATTTTCAAGTTATCTGTTAACTTGAGTTCCTCCCTTGCATGTGCTAGAATACACCAATTTCTTAATATATCAGGATCCACCCATTGATTAGCTATAAGCTCCCTTTTATATATATTATTGACAAACATTCCACCATAATTCCATACGATGTATGTCATATTCACAAGATATATGCATGTAAGAAAAAAAAAACCATTCAGATTCTTTTCCCTAAATTATATTCATAAATGATTAACAAATTAGAAAAGATAGTGACATACCTTTCCCCCACAATCTTAAGAATTGTTTGTTTTGTCTTTTCCTAACATCTAGGACCACACCTCTTCAAATTTGGAAGAAAAAAACAAGGAAAAGTTATAGAGAAGAAAGTGAAAGAAGCTGATAAGAAAAGTTGTCTCCTTCTTCCCAAAAGCATGAACCCTAATTTTTTATTTTATTTCAATCATTAATGGAATTCAGACATGTCTCCATAGCTTAGGTGGATGCATGTGTTGGCTTCATATTGGCCCCTTGGCGAGCTTAGTCAACAATTAACATTTGCTAGTCTAGTGTCGTTTTGTCCATGCAAGCAATTTCCGTACTAGTTGACAGACGAGGACTAACGGTCATAATTGTAAAAATTTTGAGGACTTGATTGAGAAAAAAATTTCTTTTAGGACTAATTTGTGAAAATTACTAAACTTATAGGACTAAAATAGTCATTATCTTTTTTAACAATGTAGGAAAATTTCACCACCAGTGTGTTAAAACTTGATTTGATATTTTTATTATAATTTTCATCTCTTTTTACTCCTTTTGCTTTAAATAGTAGCATTATTTTTTTATTTTAAATTTTAATTATCTACTGAGCTATGTAATATTTGTTTTATTATTTTTCTTACGTTTGATTTATTATGGAAAATTTAAAAATTGAAATAATTTGTAATTGAATACAATTATGTATTTCTCTTTTTCTATGATAATATTATATATAAAAATAAATTGTTATAGTTTATTTTCTTCTCTTTATGATTTTATATCTCAGTATTAGTTGAAATATTAATTGTTAATATAATTTTTTTTATTTTAATTAACAGTACTAAATGTTATACGCTTCTTCTCACTAATTTAGTTAAACTAATTAAATAGTCCAATTGTTATTTTTTAAATCTAAATCTACTTGAACATGTATTATAGTCAATTAAACCCCTCAATTCTTAATTATAGCCCATTTTTAGATCTTAATTCTCAATTATTGTCAATTGAACAATCTAAAATTTACACTAAAATCAACATGATTTTAAACTAAAGAATGAAAAAAGTAAAGATGAGCATATGGAAAAAAAGTGGCAAAATCAATATTTGGAATTTTACTATATAAAAATGATCGTACTTATATATAATTTTAATGTTTATATTTTTTTTTTCTTTTAAGAGGGTTGTATATATGTATGGTCCAACATGAAAAAAAAAGTAGTTATATAATGGGATAATAATATTTTTAGTCCTCTAAGTTTTGAATGTTTACTATTAAGTCTTGAAAGAAATTTCTTAACAATCGAATCTTATAAATTTTAAACATATCTTTATTAGTCCTAATCTGTTAATTCGAATGGAACTAGCTAATTTAGCACAAACATTGTTTATATCCTTTATAGCTCACCTTACATATCACCTAGTATGATCCGCATGATAAAGCCACTTCACAAATTAAAGATAAAATCAAAAGTCCTAACATAGTTCGATTTTCTTCCTCTTTGTTTCCTCTTTCTCCTTCATTTTTCTCAATCCACTATCTCCTCCTTTCTTCCTCTCTCTCTCCACCTCCTCTTTTTCCTTTTTTTTATCTCTTTCAAATCTGTTATTTCACTATCACCATGGCCGCCTTCTTCCTTCCTTTGTCCTTCTCTGCTCTTTTTCTTTCTTTTTACTTCTAAATCTACTGCCCTCCAATCATGGCCATTGCAACTGCTTACCATCATTATT
>CATIWM010183369.1:0-22276 GCA_949671775.1 Mallotus repandus
CAAATACATAGAGTTTGTGGTCTAATGAAAGAGCTATACTAAGAAAGGGTGGTGCACTAGAAGTGGATGGGTTGATAATAATGAATGCCAAGTTGGATGCTTTGACAAAGAGAATAGACAAGATGGGCCTTAATGCTATCTTATCTACATTTTCTTCAACTTATGAGCTTTGTCATGGTGAACATCCAACCATTGAGTGCCAATTCATGCAGAGTTTATCTAAGGAGAACACAAATTATTTGGGCAACTTCAACAAGGGTGAACAATATAATCCTATGCTAGGTAACAACTATAATCCTAGTTGGAGAAACCATCCAAATTTTTCATGGAGCAATCAAGGCAACAACCAATATAGATCTTAGGGACCACCACATCAAGGGGAATTTCAAGTCCAACAAGAGAAAGCTTCTTCTTATTTAGCAATAGCTTCTTTAGAGAGCAAAATATAGAAATTCATGGAGATGATCCATACAAAGATGAATCAGCAGGATGAGGCTACTAAGAGGTTAGAGGGGAGGTTTAAAAAATTGCATCAAGATACTCAACTGATGTTTGGGAACCATTCTTCTTCAATCCATAACTTGGAAGTGCAAGTGGGTCAATTGGCTAATTCTCTTTCTTTAAGGAACAAGGAACACTACCTAACAACACTAAAAATAACCCTAAAGAGTATGTTAAAGTAATTACTTTTAGGGTTGCTACAAAGTTGCAACCACAAAAAAGGAGTGCACCTACATCAACTACTGAGGAGGGGAAGGAAGCAAAAGAAGAGCAAGAATATGGTGAAGAACAAATTGAGGAGAAAGATACAAAATAAGATAGCAGCAAAAGAGGGAGTCTCCTCTACCACTTAAACCATATGAACCACCAGTTCCATTTCCTTAAGGACTTATAAAGAAAGAGCATGATCCATAATTTATTAAATTCTTGGAGATGTTTAAGAAGCTTCACATAAATATACCATTGGTGGAAGTAATTGCACAAATGCCCAAATATGCAAAATTTATGAAGGAACTTATTTCTAGTAAGAAAAAGTTATAAGAGTTTGAAACCATTACTCTTAATAAAGAGTGTAGTGCTATCATCTCAAGCAAATTTCCACTTGAAAGTAAACATCTAGGGAGTCTTACTATACCTTGCTTTGTTGGTAATTTAAATTTTTAAAAAGCTCATTGTGATTCAGGTGCTTTTATTAATTTAATGCCTTTATCTATGTACATGAGACTTGACTTAAGTGAAGGAAAAGCTACTAACATATACTTGCAGCTTGTAGATAGGACAATCAAGAAGCCTGAAGGAATAGTGGAAGATGTATTAGTAAAAGCAGGGAAATTCATTTTTCCAATTGACTTTGTTGTGCTTGATTTTGAGGAAGATGAAGATGCGCCATTGATTTTTGGAGTGCCTTTATGTACACTGCCAAAGCAATCATTATTGTCTTTGAAGGTACTTTTACATTGAGAGTGGGTAAAGAAATATGTAAGTTTGATGTTTACCAAGTTATGACACACCCACCTAAACTTGATAATTACATGAGAATTGATGTGATTAATGAATGTGTGAATGAAGTCCAATGAGGGAGGTTAGCAGAATCTTGTGATTTGGAGGATGTAGAGAAGTGTTTGCAGGTATAATCTCATGATGAAGAAAGGCTTCTCAAATACAAAGACACAGTTAGCCAATGTGAAAAGTCAAAGATTAACAAAGAGAAAATAAAGAAATGCCATGACGCAAGCATAAGGAGGAAACACTTGGAAATTGGAAATCATGTGTTATTTTTCAAGCCTAAGCTGGGTTTATTTTTAGAAAAGCTTAAGAACAAATGGTCAAGACCATTTATAGTGTCATAAATCTTTCCGCATGGAGCTATAGAATTAATAAACAATCAAGGAGAGAAGTTTAAAGTGAATGGCTAGAGGTTGTACAAGTATTATGGAGGCAAAGAAGATGATTTTCATCACCTTGCCTACTTGATCAACACACATAGTTCATGCCATGGTCAAGCTTATGACCTCTTAAATAAGCACTTCTTGGGAGGTCAACCAAGTGTAGAGTATAATTTCATTTTGATTTAATTTTTATATTTTTGGTCTCTTTTATTTTTATTCAATTTCTTTCATTGACCTCCCCTATGCTGAGAAATTCTAGGAATACAATTGCATTGGAATAGAAAGGAACTTGAAGATGGCAAGGTTATTGTAGTCATTTGTGGATATCAAGGGAAGTAAACTTTAAAGTTTTCTTTCATTGTTGTTTGGAAAAGTGTGATTACATGTTTTGTGTTTATTGTTATTGAGAAGTGCTATAAATTTGGCTGATATTGAGCATTTATTGAATATAATTTGGGACGAGAATGATTGTGAATGTTGTGATGTGTTTTGTGATTTCTGTTTAAAAGCATTTTGGAGCAGAATATAGGTGCACAACCATGCATTTATTCCTCTAAATTACATGCTCGTAGGTTTGGCTGTGCACTTGAAAATCAGGCTTGCAGGATTGGGCGTGCATCTGCTACATTGAAAATCATGCTTGCAGGATTGGGCGTGCATCTGAAAGTGCACAGCCGTGCACTCTTAGACCCCAAAATGCTACAATGAGGAGTTAGTGTGCACTTGAAATTGCACATCCATGCATGCCCTGATTCCTTTCGTGCTTAACCTAAGTGCACAATTGTGCACCTTGATTCTGCATAATTAAAAAATTATGCCTTTTTTATTCCATTCAAAGTAAATCTTCATTTTCTTCATCCAAAACCATTTTCAAAACCCTTCTCATCATCTTCACTCATCATTTTCTTTCCAAATAACAAGATTTCTTTCCTTCATCATCTCACTCACACATTCAAACCCTAAGTTTTCAAAATCATCACTCCAATTCTTCATTCTCTTCACTCTCATTCTCAACCATGCTAAGACAAAAATCTTAAGCAGTAAAGTAAACAGGTCCTCCTCCCGAACACTTCAAACTTGGAGGAAGTTCAGGGAATCCAAGAGAGGAAGAGGAAGAACAAAAGGTAAGGAAATTTCCTCAAAATATCACTTTTGATAGTGAACTTTAATGTAAGAAACATAAGGATATTGAGCATAGGAAGATTCAACCCAATAGAAATGCATTAGCAATTATTGGATTGTATGATGAGGTATCATTGCTGTTGCAAAGAGTTGGGTGGGAACAATTCATGATGAGAGCTTATCCTACATATTGTAGGCCTACATGTGAGTTCTTATCATCATTTCACTTGGATGAAAGGACTAGGTTCATTAATTTTAAGCTTGACAATAGGGATTTTAAATTAGAGTTATTTAAATTGAATGATATTTTTGAATTTCCAAAAGGTCAAGAAGCCCATATTCAGTTTGATAAGAATGAATTTTAGAGAGAATTAATAGGGGATAGGCATGCAACCTATAAGGCTAGGACTTGTAAAGAGTAAAAAATGTGTTCACATGCATTGAGGTATGTGCACCGAGTCATGGCATAAACAATCTTTGGTAGAAGAGAGGGAGATTTGCTTATTCCAACTACTGAATTAAAAGTCCTCTATTGCATGGTCCATGATAGGAAAATTGATCTTTGCTAGGCCATTACTTTGAAACTCAAAGATGTTGCTCAAAGTTTCAGTGGGGGAATTAAAATTGGAGGTTTAGTTACGACATTTGTATGTTATATGGGTTTTGATATAGAAGACATGCCATTTGAGAGAGTTAAGGGGAGAGAAACTTATTATGATGCAAGCAATAGGAATTGTGTAGCGCACTTTTCAAGGGTTTAGGCTTACCCCACTCCCCAAACAACAAGCCCCTCCAATCGAAGAAGAAGAGGAAGTGGTTAATGATATGGTTATGCGAATGGACAATTTAGAGTTGCAAATAGGAGTCTTGGATACCAATGTGAAGGAGCTTACTCGAAATTTTCATTTGATGCATCAATACCTTCAGGCATTTTTCATAAATCAAGGATTTGTACCTCCTTCCCTTCAACCACCGTAAGAGGAGCTGCGAGATGATGCCTTGCCACAAAAGAGATATGTATTT
Organism: Mallotus repandus; assembly: GCA_949671775.1. Lineage (NCBI taxonomy): Eukaryota > Viridiplantae > Streptophyta > Magnoliopsida > Malpighiales > Euphorbiaceae > Mallotus > Mallotus repandus. The sequence goes on from CATIWM010183369.1 coordinate 4,035, forward strand.
TAATTGCATTTAATTATTTTTGTTTGCTTTAAGTGTTGGGATCTTAGCACATATTAAATTTTGTTAAGTTTGGTTTATTTGTGAACACATTTTTAATAGTTATGAAGGGGATTATGAATGTTCATTTAATTTTAATGCAATGGTTTATGTTTTTAAGTGCAATATGATGTTTGCAAGTCTAAAATTTGGTTTACATTGTTAAAGAATTGAAATATTGCAGGTAAATGATTGAATTTGTGCTTCAACACATTCTACAAAATGCAAGTATTCAGATATTCATAACTGTGCATAGCTGTGCACTTGCAATTACCCTGAATCTGCAATCAGGAGTGGGCGTGCATTTTATAGTGCACAACTATGCATTATCCGAGGAACAGAAAAAGAAACATAGGTGCACAACTATGCACCAGCCCAGATTTACATATTGGAAGCCTTACTTTGATAGAAAGCAAACATTAAGGACAATGTACAAATTAAGCGTGGGGGAGGATTGATCAATTTTTAGGAAGTTTTTTAAATTTTTTTTTGCATTTTATTTTCAATTTTATTTTTAAATTTGCAATTTTCATTTATTTCCTTTTTTGTTAGTTTTTTCCATTTATTTTATTATGGAATTTAGTAAGTCAATATTCAGGAATAAATTTTTGTTTTCTTTATTTTCTCCCTTTTTCTTAGCTGTATTCTAGATTAGGACTAGATTTACATTTCCGTACTTTTTCTCTTTCATATGTATTTACTAGGAAAGCCTTGTAAATAATTATGCTGAATTTGTTGTACTTTCCATTATTATCAACGTGCTTGTGTGAATGCATATCTACTGTCATTACCGAAACTAGGGTGCTGCGGTAGCCATATATTGAGTATTGAAATGAGAAATAGTCAAAAAGTAGATGAGATCTCCTGGGCTCAGAATCTTTACTGGGGACTATACTCGTTGAGTGACCTAATGCCGTCCCTTTCATCTTTTCCTGGTTTTCTAAAAACCAGGTGGTAACTCCAAACACAAAAGCATCTCGCATCCCCTCTAGACCAACCATTTGTCTCTATCCTAGAAATAGAACGGATGCCCCATCTGGCAAAGTTACCATGTCCCTCGGAATCACTCCATCTAACCAAACAAATGGAAAAACTAGGTCGCTCACAGTGGTGACTCCACTGGGGACTCTAGTTAGAGAGATCAATTCAAAAACAACTATTTCTCATTATTTAATGCTTAATCATATGGAGCCCTCCACCATTGCATTTGCACTATGCAATCACACGTGTACCTTTAGTCCTTATTAGCCGACAATGATAGAAAGTGATCCTCTATGGTTCCACATGAGTCATAGGGTGATCGATTCAGATTAGTCACCTTTAGCCTTTACTCATGGTTTGGCTAGACTCATCTGACCATAGTCTGTGACCTAAGTCCTTAAGGGGGGTGACCCACCTGAGTTACTAAAAGAATGCTAGACTTACTGACTAGAGTCTATAACCCTAGTCATAGGGGGCATTCTCGCTAAAGGAGCCCTTAGCCTTACGTCCTCGACTCAGCCCATGTAAATAAACCAATAGAAATCTCCACTAGGATTCTACCAAGCTTTGCATGCTAGCCTTGATACTGTCCGTTTGACCTGAGACTCACAAATGCTATGACACTTTTAGTTTCCATCATCGATTGACGTCATTACGTCCGTTCTCATAGACTACTCACACTTAGACTGTGTGATCCTTGTTTACCTTGTATAAGCCCAATGTGCAAGGAACGATAAGAATCATTCACCTCAGTATGAATAGCCTGTGAGAACTGGCAAATAGTGACATCTTCCAATGATGAAACCTACGAGCATCGTCTATTTTTCCTTATAAGATCAAATAGATGGATTGAGAATTCGACTAGATTACAAACATTTATGTTGAAAGAATCAAATCGTAAACTCCCAAACAATACTTTCATGCCTCTTGGTAAACGTATCGAATATCGATGTGGGGACATGAAACTAGACCCCTCTTGTTGACTATAGCCCCTACACATGTGGGTGTGTAAGGACTATAAATGCCATTTGTGAACCAATGACTGGTCCTCACATTGATATTATACACTTACCTCGAGTGCATTTGAGCATAGTTCCTTAGTTTACCTCTTGATTCTCATTAAAACAAATTGAAACAGCCTAGTCTGAGAGTGGAACCATAGTCCCCTGCTGATTATCAGGTCAAAACCCACCTAGGAAAGAGATTCAATATCCTTATGGAGTAATAAGGTTGGAAGTGAGAGCTTACTTATGATTGGTTTATTCTTTGTGCAGGAAAAGCTAACAATCCTTTACATAAATCATGCATACACAACATACATATAGACAACATATACTAACCATGTCTTTTTGCAGCCATCTGCATCCATTATAATTAGACTATGAATGAGCACGTCATGCATACATGCTAATTGTATTCTTTTGTAGGCGCATCCTATGCATGCATCATTCATCATTTATTTATTTTATCTCACTAATGTGCAGCAAATGAGATCTCAATATAGGAGATTCAAAAGACACTTCATGTCAACAATTCGAGGATAAACTAAAAAGGGGATTCAGAAATTGCATACTGATGGCACCATAGCAGAAATCCTCTAAGCCCAAATGAAAGTCACTAATGTTCAAACCAAAAACTCCCAAGAGGAAAACTGTGTTGCTACTCCCACAAATGAAGCATCTGCATCTATCCACTCATGAGCAGATAGAGGAAAGGGTGTCCTTCATACTCCTGTATGGATTGAAGATGATGACGAGTATTATCGTGCCTTTAAAACACCACAGCAATAAGCTGCTACGATTGCTGACTTGACCAAACCTGAATCAGCACAGGATGACTCAGCTAGAATTTACCTTCAAGGATAAGGGGCCTCATGAGTAAAAAAGCTTCACTGATTTAGCTTTGTTCAAAGATGAACTGCTTCTTGATGATTTCAAATTACCAAACTTTGCTAAGTTTGATGGAACTGGGTTTATCTGAGGCAATACGCCACCTTTATGGCTGCTATAAAGCTTACAAAATCACAGATTGTCTGATTCTTTTTCACATCATTAGAAGAGGGACCAAGAGCATGGTTCTTTGACCTCAAGGATGAAATCAAGAGTGAGTGGTTGCTGTTAACTCATAAGTTCATCAAGTACTATGAATACAATACTCAGTTGCATATAACTCGCAAAGATCTAGAAACTACAAAATAGAAGCCTGGTGAATCTTTCTCTGATTATGTTGCAAGATGGTGAGCTAAAACTGTCAAGATTAGAAACCGTCCGCTGGAGGATGAGTAGATAGAATTGATAATCAAGGGATCACTTCCCCATTTTAGGAAACAGATGATCTTTGCCAACTACCCTGACTTTTGACCACTTCATCAAGCCAAAATTAGAATAGAAGATGAGGAAACCTAACAACCCAAAAACACTTTCTGCCGAAACACTCAAACTAACACCCAAAACCAAAACACCTTCACCAGAACTGCCGAGATAAACCAAGTTTAACCAAACACTTTCAATCCACCATCTGTCAATGTCATCAATAAATAACCTAGAAGCTTTTCCAACTTCCACCTCCCACTATCCAAGGTCTTCCAAAGACTCAAGCTAAAGAACCTCTTATAACCAAGAGAACTAAAACCATTACCGAATCCACTGCCTCCTCAGATTGACCAAAACCTATTCTGCCACTTCCACCAAATGCCCGGCCATGCCACTAACACTTGTAGAACTCTCAAAAATGCAATCTAAGACCTCATTAACTCAGGAAAGATAGACGATCTTGAAAGATGACCCAATGTCAAACCCAACCTCCTTCCAAATTACCGAGCCATACCTCCACCAACAGTCAACACAATCTCATCCGGCTTACCCAAAACCTTTGTTGAACAATCAATCCAAGCCACCCAGGAAACTTCTGAAGAACAAGAAGCTAGAGCAGAAAAAGAATTCTTAATGATGTCAGAAGATGAACTCCTAAGTCTTATCATTAACTGTCATGACTCCAGTGAAGATGAATGGGACCCTTCCACATTTGAATATATCTCAATGCCCCGAGCATTCACTCCTCACTTGATGATGCAAAGGAGAGCTAGAGATGTAGCCTTTCCTATGAATGGTGAAGTAATTGACTGCCCTTATCCATACGAAGCAGACAAAAGCCTCAAAGTTGAGCAAGACAAACCTAAAGTGTGGGATCTACTAGGCCAACCATCTGAAAAATTTGACTACAAAGTCAAGTACAGTGCACCTTCAATAGCTCATTTCCCTTTAGAGGACATAGTGCCCTCAGGATGGGGAGAAGAGTTTAATGAGGAAGACAGAAGGACCATAACTGTCTAGTCTCCAAACCTATAAGTCATGGGAATTGACATTTGGTATGACTCAGGTGAAGAAGTTAAAGAGGGCATAGATACCTAGGAACTTGATGACTCTGAGATTATTGTCTGGAATAAGGACAATTATGTAAAAGCAACCAGTCAGGAGACAACACACAGCAAGAAGCAGATAGCTAAAAAGTCTCTACCCTCAGTTAATCATGTAACTTGCAGCGGAAGAGTCTATCAACCTCCTGAAAAGGAAAAGGATGTCTCTAAGGGGAAAGAAATGTCAAGTGATGTGGCTCCGACTAAGGAAGAAGATGATCAAGTTCTTAAGAAGCTTATGAAAACTTAGGCATAAGCCAACATTTGGGATTTGCTCATGTCCTCTAAGAAGCACAAAGATGCTCTAGTTAGGGCTCTTGATGATGCAAAGATCATTACCGATGCTTCACTTTGTAAGATGATATATTCTCTAATGAAAGCTCCTGTGAATGCAATTACCTTCTTAGACGAAGATCTACCCCCTGAAGGAAGGGTCCATAACTATCCTCGTTCATTCATACAATAGTCAGATCTAAAAAGACCTCATATGTTATGGTAGATGACAGATATGCTATCAATGTTTGCCCCCTAAAGCTATTATACAAATTCGGAATGAATATTGAAAACCTAGAGGAATCTAACATGATTATCCGAGCCTATGATGACTCTAAAAAGCCAGTCGTAGGGACTTTTGAAGTAGTAGTCACTGCGGGAGATATCAAATTAGTAGCAGAGTTCACTATTCTAGACATTCCTCCAACCTTTGCCCTGCTATTGGGAAGGCCCTAGTTCCATCCAATGGGAGGCATACTTTCTTCCGTACACTAGAAAATCAAATTCCCACTCAAAGACAAAGTTGTCACCATTTCGGCTGAAACCAACAACATCATCGCTTACTTGAACACAGTGCTACCAGGCTTCTAGGTCTCTGTAATCAACGAAGATTAGGTTGACCCAAAGGTTGTTGCAATGATAAAATAGATGCAATACTTGCCTAGAATAGGATTGGGTAGAAGGTGCACTAGAGTCACAGAATTCCCTGATTTTTGAGGACAAACTAGTAGATATGGCTTAGGGTATGATCCTAAGAAGGGCACTGGAACTAAAAAGTCCACATCTTTTATTTTGGAAGGCTCAACTGAGGTATACCAGGGACAGACAGAGAAGTGGGAAAAGGAAGGAGTTGAGAAACCTGGCTTTGAAATCTTCAAAGATGTTATTGACTCTGCTAAGGGAAAACACCCTCCAAAAGACATCACTGAAACGGATATTGAAGAACTGATGAAGAATTTGGGATTAGCATCCAAGACTGAGACCCTCAACTATGAGGAAGTTACTACCATCCTCGAATCAAGTATTGATGACATTCTATTTGAAGACACTGGAGATGATCGATGTACGTTTCCTTTATTTGAAACTGATGATGTAATGAACTCTAAAGTTAATGTAATGAAATCAAATTTTGCTTATGTGTTCAATGTCCTTTCTGAAGGTAGTGTGCATTGAATTGATAAAAACACTTGCATATTTGACATTCATGCCATATGTATTGAACCATTTAACATTGGCACAAAAAATGAACCATGTATTTTGCATATTTTGAAAGATGTTACCCCTGGAGAGAGGAGAGAAATTGAAAAAATATTAATAAAATATTCAAAAGTATTTGCTTGGACATATGAACACATGCCCGACATTGATAGAGACATCGTTCAACTCTACATTCCCACTAAAGAAGGGTGTAAACTAGTAAAGCAAAAGCTACGAAGACTCAGACCAAAATGCGCCCAATTGGTAAAAGAAGACATTAAAAAGCAAATCGAGGCTAAGTTCCTAAAGGTGGTAGACTATCCAGAGTGGTTAGCAAATGTTGTGCCAGTGCCAAAGAAAGACAGAAGGGTTAGAATTTGTGTTGACTACAGAGATCTAAACAAAGCATGCCCAAAGGATGACTTCCCTTTGCCTCACATAGATGTGTTGATAGACAACGCTGCCTCCTGTACAATGTATTCTTTCATGGATGGATTTTGTGGATACAATCAGATTCTGATGGCCATCATTGACAAAGAAAAAATGTCCTTCATTACAGAATGGGATATTTACTGCTATAGGGTATTGCCCTTCGGCTTGAAAAATGCAGGTGCAACAAACCAAAGAATGGCAACAACCATGTTTCATGACATGATACACAAAGAAGTCGAGGTGTATGTAGATGACATGATGGTTAAGTCAGAAACCATAGAAGGCCACCCAGCTGCTCTCAAGAAATTCCTCAAAAGGGTTAAAAAGTACAGCCTCAGGCTTAATCTCAAGAAATGCGTATTCGGGGTAACTTTAGGTAAGATAATATGGTACATTGTCAGCCAGAATGGAATCAAAGTGGTTCTAGAGAAATCAAAAGCAATCAAAACGCTAGTGCCAAAAATAGAAAAAGAAATCAAAGGGTTTCTGGGGAAGCTATAGTTCATAAGCAGATTCATTGCCAAGTTAACAGCAGTTTTAGCGAGCCTATCTTTAAGTTGCTAAAAAAAGATTAGCCAATCATATGGAACGAATAGTGTCAGCTAGCTTTCGATAAGATCAGAAATTACCTAGCCAATCCACCAATTCTAAAACCACCCAAGTCCAGGTTTCCATTAACCTTATACCTAGCCATTGAAAGGAATGCAATCGGTGCAATGCTAGCCCAAGAGGGAGAAGGAAAAGTAGAACACTCAGTCTATTACCTGAGCAAGAAAATGTTGCCTTACGAGGAAAAATACAGTCAAGTCGAATAGATATGTCTAGAAATGGTATGGGAAATGAAGAAGCTCATACATTACTTTAAATCATATAAGATTCAAGCTGTGTCTAAAATGGATCCTATGAAGCATCTCTACGAAGCTCCATCCCTAGTGGGAAAACTCGCCAAGTGGCTCGTTCTACTTATAGAATTTGATGTGCAGTATCTGACTAAGAAGATAGTCAAAGAGAGAGTAGTCGTAGAATTCTTAGCCTTAAACCCGATTCCAGATTCAGAAGAAATTTAACTAGACTTCCTAGATGACCTCATCACGACCATCGTGGTGCAGGGATGGCGAATGTACTTGGATGGAGCAGTCAACCAATTCAGAGCAGGAGTCAAGATCATACTCCTAACACCAGAAGGTGAAGTGATGCCAATCGCTAAGAAGTCAGCATTCAGAGTTACGAACAATGAGGCAGAATATGAAGCATGTGCATTTGGCATGGAAGCTTTAATAGCTCTGGGAGTGATAGAATTTGAAATATTTTGGGATTCCATGTTGGTAATTAATCAAACAACAGAATAATGGGAACTAAAAGAACAACACTTGAGGCCATATCTGAGCCACCTGCAGCAGTTCACCTTATCTTTCGAAAAATGCAAATTCATCCATCTCCCTAGAAACCATAACCAAATGGCTGACGCACTCGCTTCCCTACCATTAGCATGCAAAGGACAACATTCTGGGGGTTAGACATAATTGGAGAAATTCACCCAACAACCTCGAACGGACACAAGTTCATCCTAGTAGTAATCGACTACTTCATAAAATGGGTCGAAGTAGAATCATACGCAAAACTGGGGGTAAAACAAGTGGCAAGGTTCATCTGAAAAAACCTATTATACAGATATTAGATTCCTCGTCATATAGTTTTAGACAATGGTGTTCAGTTCAAAGGGGAAGTGAGAGGATTACTAAGGAATTATAAGGTGGAGCATCACAAATCCTCACCTTACTGACCATAAGCAAATGGGGCAGTTGAAGCTGCAAACAAAAACATAAAAAAATCTTGTCTAAGATAACCCAAACGTATTGTGATTGGGCAGATAGGCTACCATATGCATTATGGGGATACAAAACAATAATCAAAACTTCAACAGGGGCCACTCATTTCTCAATACTCCTAGTGGAAATGGAAATTAAATCAATGCAAATAGTAATTGAATCCGAATTGCCTGAAGCACAATGGGCTCAGCAAAGGCATGATAGCCTAACTACTCTGGACAATCAAAGACTTAAAGCACTATATCATACGTAGCTATATCAAGCTCAACTGGCTAGAGCCTTCAATAAGAAAGTAAAACACAAGAGTGTGAAAATAGGAGACTGGGTGCTAAAGCAAGCCAAACAGAATGTCTCAGACCCTAGAGGGAAGTTCAAGCCAAATTGGTAAGGCCCATATCTTGTCAAAACTGTCCTATCATGAGGAGCTATCAAGTTGATGGATTCTAAAGGAAGTGAGTTTTCCGAGCCTACGAACATAGACCGCTTAAAGAAGTACTATGTCTAGAGCAAATATAAAAAAAAGACCCTACTAATTTGAAAATTGAAAAAAGGCAGCTTAGGCAAAAATTAGGGGAAACCGAAAGAAAATACTTAGTTAGAAAACATGAAGAGGCTGACTAAGGATAGGGGTATCGTTAATTCGAAATATGCATAAATGCAACTATGCTTTTCTTAAATACATTCAGTAAATATGCGAATGCTTGTCAAATCATGTAAGTACAATTGAGGAAATGCAATTCATCATTATCATCTGAATTCATCGAGTATGCTAAGTACAATTTGCATATTTTCATTACATACTTTGCAGTTCTTACCTGTTTCATCATTTCTCCTTCATATTGCTAGCCACTATCATCGAACCTTTAAAAAAAACCTAGCTAGGTGCGAAGAGCTCTGAATAGAGACGCCCTAGGCAAAAGAAGGAAAAAGAAAAAATACCCAGATAGGCGCAAAGAGCTCTAAAAAGAGACGCCCTATGCAAAAGAGGGAAAAATAAAATAAAAAGTTAGACGAAGCAGAATAATCTAACAGAATAATCACAGGAACATACAAGTCAGTTAATCCAGAGTACAACAACAACAACCATCAGTACAGAATACAACATACGAGATAAATGCCCAAATACAACACATTGAGTCCATAACCTCGGGAAAATAATACAACACTGGAAAACCACAGCCAAAAGCCTATACCTAGCCTCCTAACAAATACATCGGCCATGGGTACCATCAAAAGCAAGAGCTAAATCCTCTCAGGTATCATTCGAGCCAGGCTTAGCATCCTCTGCATCCATCATAAAAGCCACAAGTCGCACATGCGGCTGATCAATCTGCTCACGATACAGCACTCGCTCCCTCTCCCACTCGCGACTAGCATGAATATATTCACTCTATATTAGACAAACATCATAAAATCACATTCCATACATTCATAAAAACACATGCATTTTCATAAAACAGGTACGAATCAATAAAAGAAAAAAGCAATATGCTCTGTGTGCCAGTAAACTCCATTAAATACTCTTGCGCGCTGATCATTGTAGTATACCAAGACTGAGCAGTAAAAACGGGCAAAGCAAAAGAAATAAGATATCGATCAAAGCAAAGAAAGGGGAGAAACCTCATAGAATTAAGAAACTAACTTGAGTGGCATTTGCAGGCACTACACTCGACAATGGTTTACCAGCTCCGGGGCAAAGAGGAACGACCTCCCACTCCCGTAACTGTCAGCTTGTACAACATTGGAGATGTCGCACTTATAAAATCACCAAGCATGGCACCACTAAATCCCACACCACAGGCTTGTGCCGTCCTCTCGGTCTTAGGACGACTCTCCTCGTCAAAGCGTGAGGAATCTAATCTCATTCAATGACGTACAAAATTCTACAGATAAGACTCTCATAACTCATGTCATTTACCATTTAATACTAATAAAGTTTGTTACATGCTTACATGAAAACAGAAAAAACACAGCTCAGAAGCGTATCGGGTTGGATGCTACCCTAAAAGCAAAATGACCCAGGGATGACCGCAAAGTCCTAGCTCTAGAGCTCGAAGGCTGCAAAGGATCCGCTTGAGGAGGTAGAGGATGAACAAACTCACTGGCCACAACGTTAATTAATTGTGGCACTAGAGACATCATATAAGAGAAATGAGCTCCCTTCAGGAAATCCTTAAAGGGATACCCTCTCTTAGCTCTGTCAAACTCCTCTCCAACAAGCTCTCGACCCCAAAAGATATCCCTAGGGGGAGCAATAAAAACTCTCCTTATAAACGGTCCATCCTACCAATGATAGACCTGCACACCCAGATACCACACTTTGTCAACAAGGCCAGGCAACAAAACCCCCCTCTGTGTCAGATGCCAAGCCACTCCCATCTCGATCTACTAGTTCTGTTGCTCCATCTACCAGCATGGATGAATCTACCCGAGAAACTCATAAGTAAAAGAATTGCTAAAGAATAAGCAAAGACAAAATACACCATACCTGATTGTGGGCTAATCTACTCAAGATACCCCTCGCCTTTGCCCGATTCTTAATCAAACCATAAGTCCCCCTAATCCATCGGGGAAGACGGGGAAAGCCACTATTAGGTAAGTGCTCAATAGTGGGGTGAGGAAACACTCCAAACTCATAAGCCCAAACCTATCAAGAAGAAAGGAGTCAGAACAATCAAAGATGGAACAATCCAAAAGCAAGAGATCACACTCACATCCAGCACGAACAAGCAGCTACAAATGCACGAGCATCCTCAACAAGCCGCATCCAGACCAGAATATATGTGGGCAAAAGCAGCTGTGCCCTAACTATACTTCGGTAGATCCCTCAAGTTCCTCAGGACATGTAACAACTATAGGAAACCAGTGCCGGAGTTATTCGGGGAGATAATGATACTCAAAAGGTAGAATAAGAAACACCTAGCCAACTGCTCAGAATTAACATGGCCCGCGTCATGCTCTAACCTCACCTTCTTTACAAGTTGTGTATACCGGATCAAAGTAGAGCAACCAGACTTCATAGAATCAGTAACACCAAACAAATCCCTCAGCCATCTATTCCTCATGATGGCAGAACTGCGTGCCTTATTGCTAAAAGGGATAGGCTCCTTGAAAAAACTTAGCCCCGTAATGGTTGCAAAATCAAGCGGAGTGATAGTCATCTCCCTGAAAGGCAAATGGAATTTGTAGGTAGCATCCATCCATCGCACAACGATAGTGCACATCGCAGCCTAACTCGATGCATAAGATCCTTGAGTAAGAGTAGAAATAATACCATCAAAGCCCTTCCCAATAACCATCTACTACACACACAGAGGAAGACCTTGATAATACGAGTTGACCTTATTGAAGCTACAAGGAAGCTGAATGACAGGCCCAGAGGACTGCAACCAATAAGTAAAATAGTTACAATATTTTATCAGTTACTAAAACATCTCTCTTTGCATCTTTGCAGGAAAATTACAGCAAGAGCTGCATCACAGCAAGAGCTAAAATCACAGCAAAAGCTACATTACAACAAGAGCTACAACTAGAGCTAAACTACTGAAAGTGCTACAATCAGACAACAAATGCTAAATCACAGCTAGGGCTATAATCACCACAGCAAGAGCTACATCACAACAAGAGTTAAAATCACAATAAGAGCTATATTACAGCAAGAGCTACCTCATAGCAAGAGCTACAACTAGAGCTAAACTACAGCAAGTGCTACAATCAAACAACAAGAGCTAAAATCATAGCAAAAGTTATATTACAGTAAGAGCTACCTCACAGTAAGAGCTACAGCTAGAGCTAAACTACAGCAAGTGCTATAATTAGACAGTAAATGCTAAATCACAATAAGAGCTACATTACAATAAAAACTACCTCACAGCAAGAGCTACAGCTAGAGCTAAACTACAGCAAGTGCTATAATCAGACAATAAATACTAAATCACAGCTAGAGCTACAGTAACTATAGCAAGAGCTACATCACAGCAAGAGGTAAAATCATAGCAAGAGCTACATTACAACAAGAGCTATATTACAGCAAGAGCTACCTCATAGTAAGAGCTACAGTTAGAGCTAAACTATGACAAGTGCTACAATCAGACAGTAAATGCTAAATCATAGCTAAAGCTACAGTCACCATAGCAAGAGCTACATCACAATAAGAGCTAAAATCATAGCTAAAGCTACAGTCACCATAGCAAGAGCTACCTCATAACAAGAGCTACAACTAGAGCTAAACTACAATAAGAACTACATTATAGCAAGAGCTACCTTACTAGAGCTAAACTCCGGCAAGTGCTACAATCTGACCGCAAATGCTAAATCACAGCTAGAGCTACAGCCACCACAATAATAGTTACATCACATCAAGAGCTAAACTACAATAAGAACTACATTATAGCAAGAGCTACCTTACAGCAAAAGCTACAGCAAGAGCTAAACTATAGCAAGAACGAAACAACAACAAGAGCTTAATTACATTTAAAGCTACATTACAGCCAGAGCTAAACAATAGCTAGAGCAGGACTAGGAATTCCTCTAATATGAAGCCGGTGAAGAATATGTCGTTCCTCAAGAGAATTAAACATTCTCCCAACTTGGTAAAAATTAGTTTCTTTGACGGAGGACCAAAGCAACCGAAGGGCCTTGTGTATGTTAGGAGCATGATTATCAAAAATTGCTGCATTTCGAACACGCCATATAACCCAAACAACATGGATGATAGTGGAACACCACAAGGCAACAATTTGTGAACTAAAAGTGTGGTGAGTCACTGCAAAAATAAGATCTCGCAAGTTACTAGAAAGTATGATGCCTTTGCCAAATAACATTGAAACTGAATGCCATATGGCCCTGATAAAAGCACATCGGGTAAAAAGATGATCATGGCTCTCAGCATGAGACAAGCATAAAGGGCATCGTGAAGCAAAGACTAGCCATTTTTGCTGAAACTTATCATCTGTAGGTAAACAACCAAGGATGGCCCTCTAACAAATTAGTAACCAAGATGGAGGAAGAAATTCCTTCCAGAGAAATGAATGCCAAGGAACTTCCTGACCAGAAAATCTTAAATGATCATACATACTTTTCACCGAATGAACACCATCAACGACCTAGGTCCAAACGCACAAGTCTGAATCATTATCAATGAAGTTGACAACCTGTATATTAGCAGTAACATTTGCATTTGGAATATAAGAAAGATTCCAAGAGCCACTATACCGATAAGAAAAAATAGGATCAGTGAGACATCTTTGATCAATAGGAGAAATATCGAGCTGATAAGCGACAATAGGATTTACCCATTCAGCCATCAAAAAATTAAGCAAACTATTTTCCATGATAAACCACTAAATTTCTGAGCGCAAAAAGGAATAAATCAATTTGATAGAGGACCAAACATTTGAGCTCAAGTAAGATGTACAAGGAATGCTAGAGGGGAAAAGAAAACATCTTCTAAAAATTAAAAACGGATAATCAGTACAAGAAATAAGCTTCCACGCAGTCTTACTACGCATTGCTTCATTAAGATGTTATAGCTGTTTAATACCAATCCCTCCTTCTTTAATTGGTAAACAACAAGAACTCTAAGGGACAGTGACAAGCTTTTGATCATCAACCAAACCAGACCATAAAAAGTTTCTCATACATCTTTCCATAGAAGAAAATAAAGATTTTGGCCATCGATAAATAGCAAAACAGTGCAGAAAAGAGCTGGTTATTATCGATTTAATCAATTGAAGCCGACCAGCCATGGATAAAGAATGACCCTTCCACTTCAAAAATTTATTACAAACCTTGTCAGCAATCGACTTAAGCCATTTTTTCTTGGGAACTCCAATAAAAAAAGGGACCCCTAAGTAAGTAAAAGGCAATACGCCTTTTTTCATAAGCAAAGCATGAATTAATTAATTTATTCGTTGAAGTGAAATAGCCTCCCCAAAGTAAACCTCAGATTTATTCTAATTCACCAATTGCCCATAAAGAGATCCATAAAGCTTAAAAATATTAGAAAGATCTCTAATATTCCTCAAAGAGGCTTTAACAAAAAGAAGCACATTGTCAGCATAAAGAAAATGAGTAGGGATAAAGTGCCACTAGTATGAGACATAGGTGTAATAGACCCTCCTCAGCTCTTAAAGAAATTAATCGACTAAGGAAATCCTCAGCTAGACAAAAAAGCAACGGAGAAAGAGGGTCGCCCTACCTTACACCTCGAGAACAGGCAAAGTATCCTTGAGCTCTTCCATTTAACACAATGGATAAATGAGCAGAAGAAAACAAAGCTAGGATACAGTCTCGAAACTGCAAAGAAAAACCAAAAGCCTCTTAAACATCCAAAAGAAAATTCCAATCAACCATGTCAAATGCTTTACGGATATCAATTTTTAAAGCCATGTTACCACCAAAACAAGTTTTATTTAGGAGATTGACTCCCTCAAGGGCAAACGTAATACAATCAGCAATATTATGATCTTCTAAGAAACTAAATTGATTACAAGAAATTATTTTGGTGGCAATGTAAGTAAGATGATCTGTTAAAATTTTGGTGATGATTTTAATAGTAAAATTGCTAAGAATAATAGGGCGAAATTGCTTAATAGTAATGGCATCAGGCACTTTAGGAATTAAAATCTTCAAGCTAGAATTAATCCCCGTAGTAATGACACCAGTAGTGAAAAAACTACAGACAACTGCACAAACCTCATTTTGAATCACATCTTAAAATGATTTGGAAACATACCTATGAAACCATCCAGACCATGAACACTTTGAGCATCCATATAGAAAACTGTATTCTTAATTTCATCAATTGTAGGGCAGCGGTGCAAAGACAAGTTCTCTTCATTAGTAATAAGAGAAGGAATCACTGACTTGATAAAATCAATATTAGAAGACACAGAAGAATTAACTTTGAAGAGCTGATTATAGAAGTCAATAATATGGAGATCTATAATTGAGGGATCATCAGTAAGAGAACCATCAACCATAAGGTGGTGAATGCCTTGTTTGGGCTTATTACAGGCAAACTGCTAATGGAAGAAGGAAGTGTTGCGGTCACCTGCAGCTAACCACTTAACTCGACTTCTTTCTTTCAGAAAAATTTCTTGTTGGTGAAGATAAAAGTCCAACTCAACATGAGCTTCTAATTCACGATTATGCATAGCATCTGTAAAACCATCAATCATAATTTGAGATTGAATCTCTTGCAAGGATTTTTGAGCTCGTTGAATATTCACCTCTAATCAGCCAAAAACAACATGGCTCCAATTTTCAGTTGCATGCGCAATCTTTTAAGCTTAGCACCAAATAATTGCATAGGATGGAGAGCAACCCTAGGCTTAGACCAGGAATTCTCAATGAAATGCCAAAGATTAGGATGAGAGAGCCACATTGCTTGAAATCGAAACTGAGAAACTACCTTGTCTTTTAAAGAGCATTGAAGAAGCAAGGGTGAATGATCCAAGTGATGACGCGGTAAAACTATGCAAGAAATATCACTCCAAGAAGTAAAAAATTGTAGATTAGCCAAAGCCCTATCCAGGAAACTTTCTACTCTACTGCCACTACGTCTACCATTACTCCAAGTGAAGGCAGCACCACGTGAAGGAATCTGTGAAAGAAGACAGTCATCTATAAAGGACCTGAACTCCCTATAAGAACCCAAAGCAGGAGCAGCACCTAATTTCTCATGGGCACCCAACACAACATTAAAGTCACCAATGATGCGCTAACTATCATTGTAATTGGCAGAAATAGAGCTTATCTCAGCCCACAATTCCAATTTTCTATTGTGCCAAACACCACCACAAATAATGGAAATCCGCTGAACCATGTTATCAAATCTGACATCAATTGTTAAATGTTGAGAATGCATATAAATGAAAGAAGGAGAGGCCAAACCACATTTACCCATAACCCAAAGAGTAGGAGTGGGTAAATTGTTATGAGCAATGAGAGAAATATTTAAACTATTCCAAAAGGAATGATGAATAGACAAAAAGTTCACCATGGGTTCCGCTAGACAAATATAATCTGGAGAGAATTGTTTACACAAAGAGAAGAGGCATCATTGGTTATTATGATTGCCTATACCTCTACAATTCCAAAAGAAAATCTTCATAGGTTAAGTTTAGTTGGTTTTCGAGGTACCCTCTTTGATAAGGCGACTTGAAATTTACCATGCTTAGATTATTTTTTCCAACTGACAGTAGTCCATTGGTCATCTTCCACTTT
The DNA here is from genome assembly GCA_949671775.1 of Mallotus repandus. Lineage (NCBI taxonomy): Eukaryota > Viridiplantae > Streptophyta > Magnoliopsida > Malpighiales > Euphorbiaceae > Mallotus > Mallotus repandus. Next base: position 20,427 of record CATIWM010183369.1, read on the forward strand.
GGCTTCATCAGTCAAAGATTTAGGTTCATCCTGATGAGCCTCATGTGTTGGCGAAAGATTGTCTTCCACGTCAACAGTGCCTGAATCCCTGCATATCTCAAGAGCAGTGTCATCCTGAGTTTCAAGAGCTTGTGTTTTATTTATCAACTCATGATATGGTGCATCAAAATTAGCAGCAATAGGATCAGTGGCATTATCATTGGTTGTTGCAACATGGACATGAGGTGTGTCAGTTTTTGTGCCTGTGAGATCTTTTTCTGATTTCTCGGGCTGATTATCAACTAGATCTCGTGACGTCAAATTAGGAGCATCAATTGTGGCAGTTCCAGCATTAATGGATTTAAATGTTGTATCTACTAGAATAACAGTTTGTGGTTTGGCTTTCCAAACTGATTTTAGAGCTAGCACTTTCTCCGTTTTTGGACGTTGATCAGCCGTAACTAACTTTTTCCCTAACCTACAATCCTGAGATAAGTGACCAATGATAGAACATAAATTACAAAAGGAGGGGAGATTTTCATTAAAAACCTCAATAAAAAAAACTTTTTCCAATTCGCTCAATCAAAAGGGATTCAGGCAAGGTTGAGGATAAATTAATATCAATCAACATCCTTGCATAATGTCCGAATTTGCTATTAATAGTATTATTATCAATTTTCAAAGGGACTCCAATTCCTTTAGCTATGGAAGATAGGATTTGAGGGTGCCAGCATTCCCAAGGAAGTTTGTAAAACCTAGCCCATAATTGGGCATTTGTAGATTTTTTAGCATCAAGATCAAAATCAGGCGTCCAGTGCTGTAACCGTAAGATTCCAGGTCTAAGTGCAACTGCCCCTCGAATCCATACTGTGTTTTTCTCATTGCTGGTTTTGAGAATAATATGATAATATCCCCTTCCCAAAGAAATTAGTTTCCATTCGTTTGATAATCCCCAAACCAAAGTCAGTTTTTTCTTCAAATCTGCTAGTTTCCATGGCTCATCACCCTTCGACAGTATGATCCTTGCAATTAATGCATATTGGCAGACTGTTAATTGATGCTCATATAATTGCTGGTTGATTTTGATTGCAATAAAACCACCCTTATTGGTGGCCTTAGTCTCGTCAGGTATGATAACTGGTGAAGGCTGTTTTGAGACTGCTTGGGCGTAGGATTTTGGTACGATGGGTTTTGATGGGAAAGAAAACATTCATTTGTGACTGAGGTAATCCACAAGGGATAGTGGGAGCTGTCGGACGGCAGCACCTTAGGTTGGAGAATCCCTAATACACAAATATCTCCCCTTATTATTTTCAACGATTTTCTGGGAACAACTTGTTGCCTTTCTTCCTTCGGCTTTTATATATGGTTTTGTTTTTTTTTTTGAATAATGTAAGAGAGTTTCAGTGTGAAAAATTAAATATATGATATCTTTAATATTTTGAAAAGAGTATTTGGTACTTTATTACTGAACTTTCACTTTGATTTGAGTCTTGTTTAGCTAAACCAAAGGATATTGGACAACAAATTAAATTAAAGAGAAGTTTGATAATGAGAGAAGCACAATTTTTAATTATTTTTTATCTGGCCTTTAGTTTTTTGAATAATCCTTTTTTGAATCTTAATATGATTTAGAAAGATTTTAGTAGATTTAGAGAGTTAGACAGTTGCTTGTCCACTGGAGCCGTTGGCAAGTTAATTTTCTTTTATATATATATATATATATATACACACACACATAAGTAATTTCCAGAAATTTAAAAAAATGGGACTCGTTTTAGGTTTGAGAAAATTAGCAGTCATTGATAAGCTTAACATAGAATTTAATGATTAAAGATATGTTTCTTTTTGGAATTTGAGGTTGATTATTT
>CATIWM010183417.1:0-17388 GCA_949671775.1 Mallotus repandus
AAAGAAAGAGGGAAAGGAGAAAAACAATGAGAGAAGACAAAATAAGGAGAAAATAAAAAATAAAAAAAAGATGGAGAGAAGGAAAAAAATGAGGAGAAAATAAAAAAAAAAAGAAAAAAGAAGAGGAAAACTAAAGCAAGAAATAAAAAAATGGACATTTTAGGTAAATTTCTCTTATTTTTAAGTATTAGAAAATAATTTTCCATTTTAAGGATATGAAGTATTTTCCCTTATTTTTAGGTTATTTTTCGTTGACTAGCAATTTATTTTCCTTTAATTTATTTTCTTTAGTAATTTAAATACTAAAAAATAAAGAAAAATATTTTCTGCAAACAAATAGAGTATTAAACTCTTAATATATAGTCTAAACTCTCCAATTTAGAATGTAATAATTTTAACCATCTATCAAAAGAATGAAGTAATTTTCTTTTGCTCCTTAAATTTCCTTTTTATTCCCTTCTCTTTTATTGTTATAGATCTATGATGAGATTTTGGTTTGGTCTAATCTTCAATTTGACATTGTTTCTCTATTTAGGCTCAGGAACGGCAAGGCATTGATATTGGCACATAGCTGCAATCGGAGGCTCTTAGTACTTGGCTGTTAGTGTTTCCTCCTTGTATTCTGTTTTGATATTATGTAGCAGTAAGGCTCTTTCGATTTATTTAACTAAAACCAAAAAGGGTTAACAACATTTGTAGGCCTGAAAGTAATATAATTTTTACAATTAAGTCCTGAATGTTCAATTTGTAACAATTAAGGACTAAAAATTTTTAAAAATTTAACTGTTAGTCCTATACCGTTAACTCCAATGGATTGAGCTGATGTGGCAACAATTTACAACACATGGCATCCATGTAAGAATTGAACTTGCCATATCAAATGCCTACATTAGTCCTATACAAGCCACGTCACTTCTTATTCTTTCTTTCTTTCTTCCTTCTTCTTTTTCTTGCAGAGACAATAAAATACACAAAAAGTTGTAAGAACCCACAATCAAAGAATCAACTTAACCCAATTTCATTAAAGAAAAATTGAGTTCACATCATTAGATTCTCAACCATGAAGCAAAACAAACAAATAAATAAATAAAAGAAAGATTGCATATAAAACATAATAAGAGACAAGAATAAGATCATGCGAGGAGGAGCTTTATTGATATAATCTAGATAAGAAACACTAAATGGAGCCAAAGGGGATCATTCATTATTAAGAAGGATAATATTAAGTGAGCAAGAATCTAATTCCAAGATCCATACTTTTGAAAGAGGCAGTCATAAAATTCAAAGTACAAACATTCTATCCTTTTATTAAATTCTCAGTGGCAAAAAAAAATGTTGCACTTCATCTGATTTAAATTTATTGTAAAACAGAACCCAGCTCTCTCTCTCTCTCTCTCTCTCTCTCTCTCTCTCTCTCTCTCGTGTCTGTCCTAAAACTGTCCTAAGAACTCAGAATAAAAGAAAAAGAAGAAGAAGAAGGAAGAAAGACAGAAAGGAAGAGTGGTGTGGCTAGTATAGGCCTGATGTAGACATCTGACGTGACAAGTTCGATTCTTAAATGGATGCCACAGGTTGTAAATTGTTGCCACATCAGCTCAATCTGTTGGAGTTAACGGTATAGGACTAATAGTTAAATTGTTAAAAACTTTTAGTCCTTAATTGTTATATATTGAACATTTAGTACTTAATTGTAAAAAATGTAACAACATACAAATAAATCGCCTACCGTGGGAAATAATAGATACTCTTTACAAATGTTAACACGAAAAAGCTTTTCGAAATTCTTTACAAATGCAACACGAAACGTCTTAAGAAGCTTTTCGAAGTCCCGAAGCCCAAAATATCAATTCCTGATTCTGATGAATAATTATAAAATAATATAAAATTCCACAAGAAGAGTCCAGGGGCCCTGTTATTCAAATGTGAATGAAGACTCCATCTCAGAGCAAAACCAAGAAAAGTCATATAAACATCATTCGGCCAACAAAAGTACGATACAACCTCCAGAGATACTACAAATCATACAAATGAGAACCAACCAGTTTCCAACCAGAAATCTGGAGAAAATGATAGAACCACTATATCATCCACGAAGGATCTGTAAGAAACCGGATGATCACCAGTAGGCTGGAAGGCAGCTAAAGGCTGTAGTTCCAACAAAAACAAGCTTCCATGCAAATAAATTATTGAAAATTGCAAAATATTGGTTAAATCTTAATCCTAGCTTTAACTTATGAAAGTCAAAACCTGCATAACCAAATCATTTGTTAAATACCACCAGCAAAACCAAAAAAAAATCAAAATTAAAAGCTTCATACATTATTTCTATAATGTTGGGAATCATTACATGCCCTTCTCATGACCGTAATTTTTAAGATTTCTTAAATAGGAAAAGAAAAATAGATCACGCACAGACAAACAAAACAACATTTTGTGCAGTATAAATAAGAGAATGCACCATCTCTCATTTTCAATTAAGTTGTGCAAGCCGCAACTGAACTCATTACAGCGTTGAATCAAGAACAAAAGACCTACAAAACTTTCATATGGAAGTATTATTCCTGTCCAAGAAAGTATATCCATCCTAGGTGTTTACGAAATTCATGAAATGACAACCCATTCTTAACTTAATCTTCAAATGTCAAGCAGAAGCCTCCTTGGATCCTCCACCACATCTTTGATACGACGCAAAAAGAAAACAGCCTCTCTTCCATCAATCAGCCTATGGTCATATGTTAGAGCAATATACATCATTGGCCTGGGGACAACATTACCTCCAACAACCATTGGGCGGGACACAATCGAGTGCATGCCCAAAATAGCCGACTGCAAATAAAATATTTGACAATAAGCCTTTGATCTGATAATCAGAAAAATTAATACAGAACAATAAATCTGCACCATGTGGTAAGGTTAACCTGCTGGGTAAACACTGTAATTTACTTTTTAAATACAGCTTTACAGCAATTGCGATTTACGACACTGTAATTTACTTTTTAAATACAGCTTTACTGCAATTGCGATTTACGACATCAAGTGCGAAAGACAATAAAAGCAACACGTATTAGATCCTAAACCTTAGGTAACATCTCTCAAATTATTATTCCAGAAGAATAACAAACCTGAGGAGGGTTAATAATTGGTGTACTCAAAAGGCTTCCATAAACTCCTCCATTGGATATTGTAAACGAACCTCCGGCCATCTCATCAATTGAGATAGTTCCATCAGTTGCCTTCTTTGCAAGGGTGTTAATTTCCTTCTCTATCTCAGCAAAATTCATCTTATCAGCTTCGCGAATAACAGGAACAACAAGACCCTGCATTAGATAAGGATGAAAATAAGAGATCTCATGCAAGAATCCAGCCTGCAATAGTTTAATCCTTCATGATTTAAATTAGAATGCAGCATGAATGCACAACTCAAGCCAGCTATATCTCCTCCCTTTTTGGTCTTGCTCTCTCATGATGCAACAGCAGCTAATGTAAAAAGAGGTGTAAAGGAATAGTTTTCTTCTTTCTGTTCTTAAGGCTGTTGCAAACCTTACTACAAATGTTATCAAATTACAAATTCAGACACCACAAAAACCAGATGCTAAGCAATCTATCCAATTGAAATAAAACTAGAACAAAGTCCTAGAACAGTCCAAACTGATAAGGACAGTAAAAAGGCCAAGCTAATCTCAAGCCTGCAGGAAAAAACAATTTTCTTTCGAAAAGCGAGCTAAGTTCATAATTGTTGAGCACTTCTATATGACTATATCTTTATGAAATGCAAGGACAACAGAATAAGGAATGGAACAGTGGCATTTAAATCATTAACTTCCGGAAATGAGGAAGTGAAACCTTGATGATCTAGTTTGAAGCCTCACTGACAATGTTTTTAATGGAAAAAAGAACGTGGACAAGTAATGTGAATAAGATTTTAAGAAAAATTACCACATGATAGTCCTCAAAGAAATGTGTAATGCACTCAGAAATTAATAAAGGCAATTATAATATTAAATATATTACAGAGTATAAAAAACCCAGCCAGGAAAACATTAATTCATAACTTATCTGAGCATGAAGAAACAGTCAAACAGCAATGTTATGCACTATGAGCCTAATGGTTTGTGCTTCAGTTTGTGACAGCTAAAAATTTTGCATATTACATTCTCAGATTATTTGAATAAATTATGTTAATATCCAGAAAGAGTACTTCTATTCTGTCAAAAGAGTCCCATCAAGTAAACAAATAGTCTGATTATTTTGCATAAAATGTCTTTCAAATATCTAAAACTACAGTTTACATACACAACCATTTCACATTTTACTCAAGCATATGGACATTTAAAGGTGTCTGACAATTAAACCTCTATTATGGTTTATAAACATGCATTATGAGCAAATTAACCAAACAATTAAACATATGAAGACAAACCTTTGAAGTGCCAACAGCGATACTGATGTCTATGTAGTCTCTATAAATTATATCATCTCCATCTATAACTGCATTTATAATAGGCTGATTCTGGAGCCCACTTACAGCAGCCTGAAGGATTTTATAAACAGAGGGAAAAATAAATGTTAAATTTTTGGGACAAATTTCAGTTACAAACTATTTCCTACAGAAATAAAAGCATCGCATACCTTTACAAATCCTGACATAAGTCCCAATTTCACTCCATGTTTTTCAACAAAAGCATCCTTATAATCAGATCGGAGCTTCATCAAGTTAGTCCTGCCAAAGAGCAAATAAGATTGAGAAGCCATCAAGCCAAGAATGCAACTTAAGATTATCAAATCTGAATTAATGCAGTCTACAACTCTTCTCGGAACTCCAAAGGAAGAAACCAAAGGGCTCTCCAAGCATGGAAAAAATCAATTGAAACACACTACAGCAAACCAAGAACACGAAAGTCAAGGAAAACTTTAAAACTGTTTTATGAGCATTTATTATCATGCTGTCCACTCAAATATTCATGTATAAAGTGAGTTTTATGAGATGTGCAACTCTTAACAATAAGGAAACAGCTTAGTAGTCTACTTCAGATTTTCAGTATCTGAGATCAATCTAAATTAACAATACCGAGGACTAAATTTTTCATGCTTTACATTGACCAAGCAGCCAAAACACTTTAAACCAGAAGTTGTATTAGCATGAGTTTAACACAATGTCTAGCATGCTCAATACTTCAAGTTGTATAAATAATAATTCTTCATAAAGGTCCAGCAAAGAACTGATGGATGGACAAGTAAACAACTATTAGTTGACACAAAACAAAGAGAAATTGATTGTATGGCTTTGTGTTACAACCAAACCAGAATAAATGGCTTATACAACAATAAACAAAGAACAACAAGAAAGAGGGAAGTGATGCAAGCAACCAGTCACAATAAAATTTAATAAAACTCACATATCAACTTCATTGAACGTTGTTAGCATGGCAAATGTGTTTTGGGAGTCCTTCAGTCGGGTTGCTACTCTTTTCCGGAGCCTTGTCATTGGAACCTGAAGTGAGGATGAACTGATGTTAACCCCATCAATGTTGTTCAAAGAACTTTATTTTTCTTGCTACAAGTAATGAATACCTCTTAAAAAACATTCCAAATTACAATAAAAAGCCGCAAAAGACTTACCCGTCTTTCCCTTTCCTTAGGGGGGAGCTGGAGTTCTGACGCAGAGCGTTTAGGAGGAGGTGGTGGTGGTGGTGTTGGTGTTGGTGTTTTGGGCTTCTCAGTCACAGGAGCAGATTCAACTTTGGGCTTTTGCTTCTCTTCATCTTTCTTTTCAGAAGCAGATGCTTTCTTCGGAGAAGCTTTCTCTGGGACTTTTTCAGAGGGAGCCACATGAGCGACGCCTTCACCAGACTTTGAAATAATAGCAACTTTGGTACCTGGTTCCACAGTCTCCCCTTCCTTGGCTACATACTGCCAACAATTACATACAGAGCCTAGAATCAACATTCACAATCTAAATCATTCAAATTCCAGAGCATACCACTAATTTGACAGCATTTATCAATAAATAACAATTACAAAATTTACTGATAAATTAAAATTACACAAGATATCAGCAGAGCATTACCTCTTTCAATACACCTGCCTCTGAACTGGCCACATCAATTGTCACCTGAACAAACATATTGAACATTATAAGATACAAGCATCTGATTGCATGGCACCAGGAAAGGACTGATGGAAGAAATGTACCTTATCTGTCTCAATTTGAGCAATTGGCTCATCAACTTCTACCCGATCACCAGGATCTGCTCTCCAAGTATCATATTCACATGCCATCAAGAATTTCAGTCACAAAAATAACATATTTACAAGCAGATAAATAGTCAGAAAGCATACTCTTCAAAAGTTTTGCCAAGGTTCCATCTGTTATGGATTCACCCATAAAAGGGACAACAACATCAACAAAGTCTCCTGCATTAGAGAAACAATATGAAAACATCATCAAAGTTTCAGATAACAATATTTGTATTAAAATTGATACTGGGTCCTTCAAAAGCCATTAATCTTCAAACCAGTAGAGATGGAAGGCTCAAAAGCCCGACCATTCCACCAATGAGCCCATAAAAAATCAATAGCTTCCTTACTGATTTTCAATAAAGTGACAGTGAACCATACATGGCAATCAAATCCAGGATATCACAGAAGTTTAATATAAGTGAATAGATTATTAAAATAAAGGTAAAAGAACAAAAAAATAATGAATGGAAACCAAAAGCAACGTATGATTCATCCACTTGATTGAAATCTTAGTATAAACAATACCCATTTTACAAAACCACACTTCCCAAAAGCTTCTAAAGAAATTGCATGCGTTAAGAGTTATGCTTATAAAAAATGATCCACTAGAATACTAGTATCCTGCACTAAAAAAGGAGTAATGAAGTTATGTATCACATATTGGATCACAAATGGAACAATAGAACCTACAATGAAAAAAACAGTACTACAATCAATTGATTGAGGTTCATTAATATAATGACCTTCCTCTCTTCCTAAAAAGCTCTGAAAAATAATGCCTATGTTGGAATTAGATGGAGCTGACTCATCAAGAAAGTCTTCCTAATCTACAAAGCTAATATGATATATAAAGTAGTAATGAATTTATGCTCAGTGCAAAAGGATTTAACAACCAGAACAACAGTAATAGTGCATGCCAGCATCCATAACAAGATAAACCATACAAATCAGTTCCCCATCCAACAACCTCCCACACCCACACCCAATTCCCCTCCCCCCCCCAAAACCAAAAAAAAAAAAAAAAACACATAGATATATAATAAGTTTCTCAAAACAGATATGGATTTGAGTATGCATGTGTACATAAACAAATGAGAAAATTCACTAAAACTCGTCAATGTCATACCACTATCCGAAGAAAATGGCCTAATCCACATTTGCTTGGTCTTAATGAACTGCATGCTGGAAACATCCCTGCATAAAAGTTCTTGGTGAACAAAAACTCTCAATAAAGTTACAGATAAAAAATGGTCTAGTGACATTAAAATATTTCATTTTTGGAGCCATTGCCTCTTGGTATAGTAAATGTTAGATAGAAATCACCCATTTCAAAAGTTACTTCCAGATAGGAAATAGATATTGAAAGTCATTGAACAGGCTAATCAGTTAATGCATTCCATCTAATTCAATTAGCATCATTTACTGAAGGCGGATTTATTAAAACTGCCTAGGCCTAAACTCTGAAGAAGATAAAGGAAAATAGAAGTTCCTAGCTCAAATGCTATGGGCAAGTAACTATTTGTTTAAAACAGAATGTTAACTCGACATGCCTCTTTCACTTTGCAGAGAAAAGCATAATGTAATCCACTTCTTAGCTTATCTCAAGATTGCACAGCAAGAGCTCTCTTTTTAAGACCCTTATTCAGCAAGGAGAATACACAGACCTGCGAACTTAAATGACCAATATAAAAATTTAGCCAAAACGTATATGGTCTCCTGCGGCAGCAAACCTAACCTTAGCCTATTTTTCTTCTCATTCATTATTATAAGAGCCTACAATGTGGAAAATAAAGAGCATTGTTTTTGCTTTAACAGTATAGCTATAAACAGGCAAACATAAGCAGCTAAACTTGTTTCTTTTTATTTATAAATTGGATTAAGGACTGTACAAACACAGAGAATAAAAGAACATGGATGTCCACTTTCATCAGTATTCTAACCCCACTAACAAACAAAATAAGTTAAATTTTTGTGGAGGACAGGAAAAGATGAATTTTGTAGAAGCCTTTATAAAAAACACCATCCGCACAAAAGAGGGGAAAAAAAGATATCGCAATCATAAAAAAATAATGGTGTCACCAACCTCATAAGCTTTGAACTAACCGAGGAACCTGAAACAAGAATTCATTTCGAGATCACAATTGCTTTCAAGCAAAAACCAATTAAAAACAATATCCACAGAGAAAACAAAAAGCAGCTAAAAATTACCAGATGAAATAAGGTTACTGAAGTTCCTTACATTCCCCAAACCCCTTGGATTAAGTAAAATCTGTTCAAAAAATTTTCTCATAAAACAAACCAAAAGGACGAAAAGGAAAGAGCAAAACAAGCTAAATTATATGACGCCAAACAGTACATTAGAAAAAAAGACAAATTGACTCCATGATCCCTCCAAAAAAAAAATTGAGTAAATTGAAAAAAAGAGCTAAGAAATCACCTCCTTCTCAGAAATAGAAGAAACTCTTAGCGTAGAAGAAGCAGGTTTAACACTCTGCAAGGACTGCCTCAAAACCTTCAAAAAAAAAAACCGCAAATCCCTCAGTTACAGTAAACGAAATTCAGAAAAAAAAAATCTATCAGAGGAAAAAAAAAATCCTCACCGTAGAAGAAGCGGAGGTGCCTCCGGAAGCAACTCTTCTCCTTAAAATTCCTAACATCATTCACTTCGATCTCTGCAGAATTCACAATCAACAAAAATAAATAAATAAAAATGAAACAAAATTATTCCAAAAATCATCCAGCAAATAACGACATAAGATCGATCGATCTGTCAAACGATCAACAGTTTTTAGGGATTTTGACCTCAATGAAACGGAGGATTTGAACTTGTTTTTTTTTTCTTTTTTACTGTTAATGTTAATAGTATTAGGAAAAAAAAATGAGAGTAGGGTTTTTGGTTTCCTCTTCGAGAGATAGGCCGCGAAACTGTTCGACTTTTCTTTGGCAGCAGAGCACGTTGAGCGATCTGAGCGTGGCAAAATTTTGTACTAATTTGGTAACGTGGCATTTCGTGATTGGTTTTCTTTTAAAATTAAAAAAAATTGTACCACCAGCTTTAGCATATGTTCCGTTTTCATTTTTTGATCCGAAAAATCAAAAAGGAAAGTATATATTATACATAATGTAGACATTTCCAGATGCATTACAAACGTCGTCGTTTTGGATATATTAAATGAAAGCATGGTCTAATTCTATATTTTTTTAGCAACCTTTTATTTATTTTTGTAAATATAAAGTAAAAAATAATACTATTTTTTATTTGAATTATTGATATTTAAAGTCAGTTAATAAATAAAAAATTTTATTAGATTTTATTTTATAAAAAATTATATTTTCGGTAAATTTTTTTATTATCTATTTTTATATGAATTTCAAAATTTAAAATTTTATTTTAAAAAAATAGTTTGCGGCAAAAGATTAATAGACATTAATAATTTTAAGAAATAATTACATGATTTGTTTATGTGGTGGTCCAATAATAATAGAAGAGTTATGCGCAGCCATTTGTTGACTAAATGCTCGCCCATGCGCTACTGAGGCGAGAATTCTAGGCGTTCGTTGAATTCTCCAAATAATTGAAAAATATATGATCCTGTTTTTTTTTTTTTAAAAAAAAAAAAACTAGCTTACATAACTAAAAGTGCAATAGAGTCTAACGGTTCGTAATTCATTCGAAGTTCGGCTCAAAAAAAATTTATTCGAATTTATTTGTTAAGTTAAATGAGTTGAGTCTAAACTTCATTTTGAGATTTATAAACTAGCCGAGTTCGAACTTTCTTAAATTCGGCTCGTTAAAACTTGTGAACAGACTCATTCGTCAGCTTACGAATAAACTCATTTATAGGTTCATAAATAAACTCGTTATATTGAGTGAGGCTATTAAATAGGTATAATTTAATTTAAATATTAATATTCAATAAATATTATTTAATTTAGTAAAGTTAATATTATATAATACTAATTTTATATTAAGCAAAAACAATACTAATTAAATTAGTAGTAATTAATATAAAATATTACATATGACAATATAATGTACTCATGATAATATTATATAATTTTTTGCCTGTAAATTAACATTAATATTATAATAAGTAAATATTATACAATACTAATTAAATATTTAGCAAATAATAAATTTGTTCAATAAATAAAAAATTAAGTAATATTTGTATTTTAAAGTAATATATAAGTATTAATATAAAATAATGCAAATTTAAAGTAATATAAATATAATTTGTATTATATTATTGTAAAACTACATAGTTTTAAGTTAAAACTATGTGTTTTTGAATTTTGATGTAAATATAAACAACTTCCTTAACATAATTCTCTAATCTATAAACTACGTAGTTCTGCAATTAACTTCAAATAAAATAACATAACATCTTAACAACAAATAATAAATTTTCAATATAAATATAATATCAAGTAATATTCATATTTTAAATCAAAACTACATAATTTTAATATTATAAACAATTTCAATGTTACAAATATACATTATTTGAGGTTACAAAACAAAAGAAAGCCTGCAAAAGAAACACCGTGAATGCTATTAAGTTCAACAGTTCCTATCGCCATTAGTGTCTATTATTAAATCGAAAAGAATGTACATTTACTTTATATTGTTAGTTTTGAAATCCTAAAAGATTAGGGTTTTTGGTGTTAAATTAGTATTTAGATACTGTAATAAAAGAAAGCATTTTAAATATGAAAGATTTGTAGTATAAAGGAAAGTTTTTATTTTCATCATGTTTGCTACTGCCTTGTGTTATTTGCACTAAATTGGCGAGTTCTTTGAAATGCAGTTCATGACAAAGGTGGTTAGCTTTTAGATTCACTATGGTGGCTATTAGAACAAGAATGATAATCCAAATTGGATGTATGAAGGTAGTGGAATCAGGAATATTCAAAATCAAGATATTGACTACCTTTCGTATTATGAGCTTCTGGGTTATGGAAAAGAGGATTTGGGTTACATTGGTGGGGCTAACATGTGGTTTAAAATTTTTAGAATTAATGGAACTATGGGTTTAGAATAGATAATAGATGATGAAAATGTTGAAAATATGTTGAAGTACAATAAAGGTGACGAATATATAATATTGTACTCTATTGGCATTGAGCCACCTATAGCAGCTGATTATGGTGATGGTGTTGAGGAGTTCAATCCTCCAAATCAGAGGGAAGAAGTACGAGATAATTGTAGTTTTGATTCATTTGAGGGTATGGAAGACAATGATGATATGGTTGACTTAGTTAAAATATATTACGAATTTAGTGAGGCATGTGTTGATGCATGTGGTGGTGCCATAGGTCTGAATCTTGCAGGTTTGAATACTGAATGATGTAGCTGGTGGTGATGCAGTTTAGGGTCAGGCAGGTGCTGATACAAGTGTTGGTGTGGGGGGTTTAAATGGAGCAAGGGAAAATATGGGTGGTTTGAGTAGTGTGAGGGTGTCTTGGTGTACTAGATATTTAAAGAGTTATAGTGTATATGGTCTGACCATGGAAGGGTTGTTAGAAAGTGATTCAGATGATGGTGATTACTATATTTCATCAAGTAAAGAGAATAATACATCATGAAGATGATGAACCAAGTGAATAATATGTAGACTATGAAGGTAGTAATAATGGGTTAGAGTGCAATATAAATGATGAAGATGAAGCCTTAAGTAAGGGAGATGCAACAGCTGAACAAACTGAAGAACAAGAAAAAGATCCTACATATAATGAGGATCTTAATGAAAATGATCCGAAAGAAGGATTTGAGGCTGTTGTAGATAACGAAGTTATGAATTCATTGAATGGTTCTGATAATGAAAAAGAATCTTTTCCAGAATTTGATGAATTTGAAGGATTTATTAATCCACAACTGGTTAAGGGTTCAAATTTTAATGGGCACTTTTGAGAGGTTATCACTATGAGTTGGTTAATAACTGTGCAAAAAAGTTACAGCAGTTTGTAAGCAACGGTGTGGATTTAGAATACACGCCTCTAAGTTTAGGAAGATAACCACTTTCTAAATTAAGTCCTTTATGCCCAAACATCAATGTCCAAGGGAATTTGAAAATAGCTTGGTCACTAGTACTTAATTAGCATATAAATATCTTGAGGATTTCTGATAAAATCCAAGCTAGGATGTCAATGCAATGAAAAAGAAGTTTAAAAAGGAGATAGGACATGTTGTCTCTTTACCTCAGTGTTATAGAGCTCAGAGATTAGCAAAAAAGTTAATAGAAGGAGATGTGAAAGAGCAGTACAAGAGATTATATGACTATGCAATAACCATTCAGAAGTTGATGCTAGGGAGTGTTGTGAAGTTGAAAATATATTTAACATAATATGAGCCTGAACCAAATGAAGATGGGACTATTACTAGCCTTCCTAAAGAAATTATTGTGTTTTGCTTCATGTATGTTAGATTTGCACCATTAAAGCAAGGATATTTCAGTGGGATAAGACCAATCATTGGTCTAGATGGGTGTCATTTGAAAACTAACATGGGAGGTCAGCTGTTATGCACCATAGGGAGGGATGACAATGAGAACATGTTCCTACTAGCTATTGGATATGTTGATGTTAAAGATAAGGAATCTTGGGTATGGTTTCTTCAACTATTGTTTGATGACTTCGGAAGGCCTTCAGAAAATAGATGCGTCTTTATGTTAGACCAACAAAAAGTGAGTTCCTATATTCATTTTTCTTTTCATAATTATTGTGTTTAATTTGCTTAATTTCTTAATTAATTGCTTATGGAGAATACTTAATTTCTTAATAAAATTACTTCAACAAAATTATTATGTTTATGTGTATAGGGTTTGGTAGAGGCTTTCAAAGCAGTGAACCTAGATGTTGAACATGGGCATTGTGTGAAACACATGTATGCAAACTTCAAGAAAGTGTACAGGGATTTAGAATACAAGAAACATCTTTGGTTTGATGCTAGTGCTGGGACTGAGGCACAATTTAAGTATCATATGGAAGAGTTGAAAAAGTTGAGTGTAGGTGCATATAATTGGGTTATGAAACATGATACTGCAATATGGGCCAAATTTTAATTTAGTCATTATGCAAAATTAGATGCACTTCAGAATAACATTTGTGAGTCATTCAACTCTTATATATTGACTAGAAAGGATATGCATGTCAATAGCATGTTTGAATGGATTAGAAGAAGATTAATGAAGAGGTTTCATGTGAAGCACACTCCTATGATGAGATATAAAGGAGGCATGTGCCTAAACATTTAGGATAAACTAAAGCAAATCAAAGTTGAAAGTAGAAATTGTATGCCTATACCAGCTGGGAAGAAAGGTATGAAGTTAATTTTAGTGATAGAACTTCGACAGTAGATCTAAATCTGAAGACATGCAGTTATAGGATGTGGGATCTTTCAGGTATTCTATATAAACATGTTGTGTCTTCTATATATTGTAATAGAGAAAGACCAGAAGCATATGTAGATGATTGTTATTCGAAAAAGACTTTTCTAATTATATATGATCATGTATTCCATCATATTCAAAGCAAGCATGAGTGGGAAAGGATTGATTTACCTAATATAGAGCTTAACATTGTGAGAAAGCCAGTTGGACGCCCAAAAAAAGGAGAATCAAAAGTGCAGATAAGCCAAATAGTACATATAGGGTTTCTAGGGCTGGTAATCCTGTTGTATATGGCAGTTTTGGGCAAGTTGGACACAATGCGAGGGGATGCATAGCAAATGTGATTGGAGAAACACCTTGGCAAAGGAGAAAGAGACTTGAGAAAGCTAAAAAAACCTTCAAGTTCTAATAATTCAAGAAGGACGAGGACTAAAAAGGCACCATCAGCTTTAGATTTCAGCAAGCTAATATATTGCAATTTATGTATTTAATGTCCATTTGCCTCTTATTAGAGTTTATACATTATTGCAAAAATTTAACTAATGGTGTTATGTTATTTGTATATGTAGAATGATCAAGAAAAAATGAAAATGAGAAAGAGAAAAGGACTTGAAAGTTCTGCATCTCAACCTTCACCTTTTAGGCCATTAACATTAATACCTAACAGTGTATCAATTTCACAACTAACTCTGCCCGCAACACCTCAGGTTTGATAAAAAAAATTATGTGAGATTTAATGAATATTAAATTGCTATTTAAGTATAGTAAATTTGTGTATTTATGGGATGTTAGGCATGTGGTCAAAAAATAAGAAGGGATACTGATGCTAAGGGGAAAGACAAGGGAACAAGCTTCACAACAACTCCACCTTCCCCAACTCCACTTGCACCAACAATAAATAGAGGCAAACCCTAAACTTCAGCCAAAAGCACTCTTCAAGCCTCCAGGAATATTGAAGACTCCAGGTGCAGCAGTTTCTTCAACCCTATCAACAGTGTACAAGAACTTTAAGAGGGCATAACATATTGCAGAGATGGCGAGAAGATTAATTGGGGAATCTACCAATCCACAACTGAAAAAGAAAATCCATTGAAAGATTTAGTTACTTTGTCTTAGGATTATGATATGAGTTATTTATTTTGCTGTAGACTATGGCCAGCTATATGTTTTAGGTTATGGCCACTTAATGGCAAATTATGTATATGCTTTAGCTCATGTTGTTGGTTTATGCCAAATTCCTGTGTTGGAATGCTTATGTTTTAGCATACATTTGGCAAGTGAATACAACCATTTTTGTTGCCAGTTGTGGCAATATTAAGTTGTAGTTACTATGTTGTGAAGGAGTTGTATATCAAAGTTAATGTTCATTTTATTATATTAGTTGATTATAAGCTTTCTTTGACCAATATGTTTTAAGTTTTCTTTGCCTTTTTCTGCTACATATTAATGCTCATATTTTTACATAAGCATAAAATCATATTATGAGAAAGACAGGTTCTCAGGTTCAGTTTCTAACTGAGAAAAACTTTTTTGTTTCCAAACACAAACAAGAAGTCATTTTCATTCATTGAAACATTTTTACGAACATCTGGAGTTCACTAGTAATCATGCCAAATATAGTGCCTTCTTACCACTACTAACACTACTATTTCCAAACATCACAACAACAACCATAACATCAATTAAAAAACATATAAAAAACTAAAAAAATTGCCACATGAACAAAACCTAACTTTTTTCCATTCAATGCCTCATCTAACTACATCCTCAATAAATTGTTCTCTTTAGCCAACATTGTCATATGCATCCCATTATTCAATATAAACTCCTTCAAACTACCAATCTCAAATTCCTTTTCCACCTCTCTAGCTCTACACTCCAATATCTCTGCCTTACACTGTAACGCCCACATAATGCATTTTCATTTATTTGCATAACATGCATATCATATAGTCATGAGAAATACATGTAATATGTGTGATATTAAGTCCATAATAAGAATTAGAAAGTTAAGGGTTTAAATTGGTTAATGACAAAAATAAAAGGGCTTAAATTGGTTTTGTTGTTGTTGTTATTACTACTACTACTACTATTATTATTAAAAAAAAGGGTTATACGTGGCTTTAAAATAAGGAAGGAAGGAAGATTATCCTTATCTTCCTCCTACTCCTTCTTCTTCATTATCATCTTCTACTTATATATTTATATAAAAAAAGAGCCGAATTACCAAGTAAAATTAAAGGTCTAGAATCATTTTCAGAGTATAATCTTCATCTTCAAAGGCTTTAGATGTTTATTTGGTAATTAATTTTAATATTTTTATTGAATTTAGTTAGGGTTTATAAGATACAAAATTCGGGTTCTTAAGATCTAGCTTTTCAATCTGATTGTTGGATCATAACTTGAGTTAGGAAGCTTCAAATTTAGTTTTCTTTGATGATATAAAAATTTTGAGATGTCTACTACGAAACTTACAGAAACAGGAAAAACCTAGTTCTGCTGTTTCAATGGTCATTTGGGGCTGAACATTTTTATTACTTATTTTCCAAAGATGGTTTGAGTATGGTGGATTATTTCTTAGGTTCTTCCTCTATACACCTTAAATGGAAGCAAAATCAATTTTAATTTATTCTAGACACATAGGGTTAATGATCTGGAAAGTTTCATTTTGAGATTCAGTGTATAGAATTATTGGTGAATTTTTAAATTCACCCTATTAAATCTATTATAGTAGGCAGCTTCATATATTTAGATAGTTTAGTGATATTATCATGCTAGTTGAAGTTTTATTATTTTTGGGTGTTTAAAAACAATTGAATTATGATTTGTTTCAACTAAACCAAATGGAAATGAGGCTGATATATAAGTAAATACAAACAAAGGAAAAGGAGCAATAAAGGTAAGTGGATAACTTCATGTTCTATGTGAGATAACACAAATAAATAAATAAAAAATTATAAATTTATTGGTTAAGTTGATTGGATAAGAGAAATATTTATTTTATAATTACTAGATGCTAAATTTTAATTATTGTGATATTTAATTATTATGTTGATGGATGATTAATGTTGGGATGAGATTGTAAATGTGAATGATGTTTGCTAAATTCGGGTACCTTGTTCAGTGGAGAACAACAGACTTGTTTGAGTTTTATCTAGAGTTTTATAACTTCAAATTGGTTGTCATTGGTTCTTATGAAAAAATTGAGATGTTATTTACAAAACTGTTAGAAATAGAGGAAGCTTAATTTTGCTTTCTTGATAGCCAATAATCTATACTTTTAGTTGCTTAATTTTATTTACAGCTTGACCATGGTGGAATGTTTTTAATGTTTCTCCTTCTATACATATCCAATTGATGCAAATTTAGTTGAAAATTAATTTAGACTTATAAATTTACTTATATGGAGAAAATGGTTTTGAAATTCCTAATATGGTATTTTTGGTGTATTTTTGAATTTACACCATCAAATCTGCCATGTTGAAAAATGGTATATGTTTGGTATATCTTGGGAATATTATTGTTTCCTTATATATTATGTGAATGTCAATCAAATTTTTTTTAATGGAGGGATATGTGATGTATATGTAAATATAAAAAATGTGGTTGGATGAGTATAAGGAGACAATGTTACTTGTGAATAAGGCTATGATGTGTGCGTAATGGAATCCCCTTGAAATGCCGTAATAAGGCTAAAAAAAAAATTTTTTTGTACATGATCATGGTGGGCTGTGTGCGTATGGGGATCCATAAATTA
>CATIWM010183480.1:0-16127 GCA_949671775.1 Mallotus repandus
CTTCATTAATTTAACCCTAAAACTATAATACAAATACATTAAATAACATACTTTTGGCCAACATACCATTAAAGGCCTAAATATGTGATATACAAAAAAATAACCTAACAAAAAGAATGGCCCTATAGCTATACAATTATATAAAAGAAGTCTACAATTTACAAAAAAAACCATGCAGACAACATACAAAAATTAATTTGTTATGCACTATACAAAAAAAAAATGCTCCCAAGCAATGGCATCATGTTAAAGCTTCACTTGTGTTTTTCCACTTTCAGATTGGCTCTCCTGCTGCAAATTGTAAGACAAATAAAAACAAACAAATTTGAAATGAGGCACAAATAAAATTTAGAAATTGAAATGAGGCTCAGAATAAGCATGTATCAGTCAAACCAAATATGCAACCACATTTCTGATAGCTAATAAAAACTAAGCCACTAAAGAAACTTAAGCAAGCACACTATTATATCATATCATGTGAGGGAGGAAGCATCATCATCATCTTAAAAATATTGAACAAAGGCACAAGAATCAACAACATAAGCACCTCAAGAAACAGACAGAGGCACATTAAGTTGTGCAACAACACAGGTACCTCAAGATAAAGACAAAGGCACATCAGGTTAAGCAACAATATAGGCACCTCAATAAATAGACAGAGGCATATCAGGTTTGTGACAAAGTGTGCATAGGCACAAAAAGCATAACATAGTCAACAGAAGAAAACAAGGACTAGCAAGCACCCAAGTAACAAGTAAGTAATGGCAATGAAGCAGTCAGACATATCATAGCAAAAAATAAAGTTAGTTGAATCAAACAATAAAATCTACTGAGCATTGTTAGATTAATGTAATTAGGCTACAGTTGAAGTGCCAATGGCTATAGGTTCAGCAACTCTGTAAAATACAAAGAAAAATATTAGTATGTTATAAAAAAATGAAAATATTAAAACATAAATAAAATTTGAAAGAGAATATTACCTTTCTCAAAAATTTCCAATTCATCAATAGCCTCTTCAATGCTGATTTGAGTCTTAGACATCCTTAGCCAATCATTAGTGCATATTAATGCCTCCATAATCTTAGGAGCCAAAGAACTTCTGAATTGGTCTAGAACATGACCACCAGTGCTAAAAGCACTTTCAAAGGCAACAGTTGAAATAGGGACAGCAAGCACATCACGTGCCATAAAGAGAAAGGATATGAAACCTTTCAGAATTTAATTTCCACCAATGCAGAACATCAAATGAATCCCCTTCATCCACAATATCTTTAGATAAATAAATTTCTGATTTAGACTTCTTATTACCAAAGCTTCCACCAAATTATAATTTATGTTGTCTAAACTTAGCTTTTAAAAGTGACATAGATTTCCCAACATTAGGAACAAAAACATTAGAAGGAGAAGAGGGGACAAATTGGCTTCTACCAGAATTAGAACCATCAAGCTTCAAATAATCATCAAACAACAAATGCAGATTAAATTTTACAATGCTAAATAAGATTGGGCTAGTATGTTCACCATACATCTGCTTGAGTGAGAAATCTATATACTCAAGCTTGTCACAAGGGTCAAGAATATTGGCCAGGAAGATAAGGGTATTCATTTTCTCAGGGTCACCCAGTCAAATTTTAATTTCATTGATTGTCCCATGGAAACAACAATCAAATCAATAGAAGATTGGCAATCATTCAATATGCAGTACAAGTCAGAGATTTCATTGAAAAAAGAATTAGAAGTCACGTAGAGAGAACCAAAAATTGTTAGTGTCATTTCATAAAATAGCTTCAACATATCAACCATTTTATTGGCATACTGCCAATCAAGGAAGTCAGGGACATCATCTTTTAAGTCTGCCCTGAAAGAACTCTTTTGTTCCTCAAACTTATTAAAAGCTCTTTCATACAAACAAGTAGTTTTTAGCATGAGATAAGTAGAGTTCCATTTAGTTGGAACATCTGGAGACAAAGCACACTGACTTGAAATCCTAACAAAATCAAAAATTTCTTTAAATTTTCTAAGTCTAAGCGGTGAATTTCTTATATACCTAAAGCTTCTCTTATATGTTTCACTGACTTAGAGGCTTCTTTCAAGCCATCATTAACAACAAGATTTAAAACATGAGCAATACTCCTTATATATAGGAATTTTAATCCAATAGAAGAGCACGTACCCTAAGATAAAATCTTCTTTTTAAAATAATTGATTGCAGTATCATTTGAAGAAGCATTATCAATAGTCATAGAAAAAACATATTTTAAGCCCCAATCAAGCAAACAGTTCTCAAAGGCCTAAGCAATATATTCTCCCCTATAGGAAGTCATAGGCAGAAAAGAGATTATTCTTTTCTGCAACTTCCATTCCGTGTCTATGAAATGGGCAATAATACATATATAATTCAGCCTTTGAATGGAAGTCCATGAATCAGTTGTAATACCACTTCTATGTGGCCGACTATGTAAAAAAGATTTGAGCTTCACCCTCTCATCAAGATAGATGGAGTAACAATCTCTAGATAATGTCCATCTTGATGGAATTTTAAACCTAAGGTAACAGGATGACATTAAATTTCTAAAGCCATCACCTTCAAAAATTTAAAGGGCAATTCATCAACAATCAACTTATGTGCAAGTGATTTCTGGATTGTATCTTGGTCAAAATTCCATGTGCCTAATATTCCTAATTGCTCATATTGTGATGCAGCAACATTAGATGTAGGTTGAAGTGTTAAAAAAGACTACCTAGTGTCTTTAGGTTGTGGCATTTTCATGCATGTCAGCAAATGATTTCTAAGACTAGATGTGCCATTTTTTTAGGTCAGCACAAAAGGTTTTACCACAGTATTTACACTTACCAGTCTTGCCCCCTGCCTCATCCTTTGTTTTCAAAAATGCTTCTAGCACTTTGCTCTAGATTCAAAGGCTTTTCTTTTTTTTAGTAGGCTCAGGCTGCTTCTCAGGCTCTGCAGAGGCATTCTATTTCTCAGACTATGTCTGGGCTAAACACTGATTTGCTTCCACCCCCACATTGCTTTCAAAGAAAGTCTCAGGGACAACAATGGCAGGATTACTGCCACTGTCACGTTCCATCTTAAAAAATAATTAAAAGAACAAAACGAACCAATTAGTTACACAATTAAAATAATTTAATCAACAAACTTAAAAATATTAAGAGTATCAATAGTTGCTACCTTTAATTTTTTTTTTTTAATTGAATTCAGTAGCCCCACATAATCTAACAATCATCACAGTGAATCACAATGACCTAAACCAAGAAATGGACTACTTCAGTGCTTCCACCCTTTTTAAATTTTGCACTCAAAATATTTCACATATCATTTGTGATTCAACAATGAAGCAAATTACTTCCACTCATTTCATCACTTCCACCCTTTTAGAAGCATCAAAACTGAAAGAAATAAATAAAAAATTTAACCATATACTTGAGCATATAACAAATAAATGAAACTAACAAAAGTATAAAAAAATATTTTCTTTTTTCAATCGGAGTTCCATGCAAAAAAATATATAATTTTTTCACTAATAAGTTAGATCTAGCTTTACAAAATACTTTTTTACTCAAAAAAAATAACATAAATCATATAACACTTAAATGAAACTAACAAAAGTATAAAAAAAAAAAGCTAATATTGTTTTAAATCGTAGTAACATGCAAAAAAAATGAATTTTTTTCACTAACAATTGATATCTATGTGCACAGACTCTATTTAACACCAAATCATCACAAATCAAACTTTGATATTAAAAAAATTAACTTGCATGTAAAAAAAATTACACAGACGATCATTTCTTTTTTTTAAAAGCACAATATTTTCTTCAAATCAAATCAAAGAATGTTTGTAGATATTCAAAGATTTTAGATCTACAAAAACTCAGTTACATCTAACCCAAAATACACCATAAACAAACTATTTTAAATAAAAAAAAATAACATGCAAAATAATATAAACATATGATTAAACAAGAAAAAGAAAAGAAGTTAACAGATTTTACTATTTTAGATCTCATCGCATGAATGGTTATAAAAACATTTCAGCATGAGATCCTAATGTATTAGAGTCTAAGAGTGCAAAAATTAAAAGAAATCAACAGAAAACTCGAAGAAACAAAGCAACTCAATAAGGTTTTTGTCACTAGATTCACTGTTATCTAAAGAAATAAAAGAATATAATGGCTACATTGAATCCAGATTGGTTGTAGCATAGGAAAACAGGACGAGGCATGGGGCGTTTAGGGCTCTGGAGTGAAGAATTAGGAAGGAAGGTTTGAGAGAGAACAAGAGAGAAGAAGAAAGGAGGCAGCAGGTGAGAGGGGAAATAAGGGTTAGGGTTAGTTTAGGATGTTTATATAGGTGGGGTTTGGGGAAAACGGCGTCGTTTAGGTTTAGTAATTATATATATATATATATATATATATATATATTATAATATTTTCGATTTTCGGTCGGTTAAACCCTCAAACCGAACCAAAAATCGATAACCGTATTTCACTAAGGAAAGAACTGAACCGATTGAAGCTGCACTCACCAACCGAGTCGATTACTCAAAACAATTTGGTTTGATAAGTTCTTGTACACCCCTACTCACAACTCACATGTACGTAAAACACGATGTAGGGTTATATTTTGCCTATGCAAGAAATAAGAATGAAATCGATCACATTGTTTTCAATAATTTCTTTTAAAATTTATGTTCCGTGAAGAAAATAAAAGCTCCCTATTTCTTTTAAAAAATATCCCAATCATTTCAAAGTAATTAAAAAAATTTCAACCAGAAAAATTCTGTTCAAAAAATATAATAAATAATCTATCATTTAATTTATATCCAATAATTTTTGGAAGATAAAACTATAATTATGTTTAAATTATAAGAAATTTGACCATGATATCATTATTGATATTAATATTTAACTAAATAGCATGTTATGGTTATATATATATATATATATATATATATATATATATATAATTAGATATAGTCTTATTGATAGATTAGAGTTATTTTTTTTTTCTATGATGAAATTACTCCATTGCTTTCTATAAAAGGAAAGAAATCAATTAATAGTTGTCATTTGACTAATTTGTGTTTGTAATGATTTTGTAATTACCATTAGAGTACTCATATGAATTGATAGAGTCCATCAGTAATTTAATTTCGTAGAAATGTTTTTTTGCTAAGTGTATATATATGTTTGTAATCTCTTTGTACATAAATACACAGAAAACATCTTTCTCACTTTGATTCTTCATTATTTTTATTATATTAGACCACCTTTCCATATGACTTTTCATTCGTTCACACCCTTTACTTCAACCGCACAACCATGGTTGAATCCACACTCACACCAAACTCAAATGATCTTTCAGACCCTTTAACTGTTCGCCATTTAGATCATCCAGGACTTGTCATGGTTTCCAAACCTCAAGGATACAATTATTGACAATGAAGTCGAGCCATGCATATTAGTCTGAGAGCTAAGAATAAACTTGGCTTCATAACAGGTGCTATCACAACACCCAAACCTATGGATTCAAAATATCACATTTGGCAGCAATGCAATGATATGGCGTTATCTTGATTATTAAACTCTATTTATCCGAATATTGTAGAAAGTATTTTTTATGCCGACATAGCTGTACCAGTATAAAATGATCTCCATGAATGATTTTTCCAAGGTAATGACTCTCCCATCTACCAAATTCGATAAGAAATTGCAAAACTTAGGTAGGAACAACAATTAATTTATATTTATTACACAAGACTCAAAGTCTTATGGGATGAATATATGTAGTTGTAATTAATAATATATATGTGCTAAATTATATATGTTGCCTACGCATCTTAGGATATATGTAGACAAGTACATATTTAATTCAAGACTTTTATATTTCTAAAATTTGAATTCAAGACTTCTTTTATATTTTTAAAATTTGAATTAATAATCTTTCGGTCACTGTATTTGCATTTAGATCAATCAGTTTAAACATGACCTGCATTATTTTTGTTTTATATATTAAGGTCAAACGGACCATGCTCTAAATAATAATAGTCTGATATCATCCCTAGTTAATGAATTCGAATCTATTCCATAATCAATTTGATTATGACTTTATTTTTTGGGGTAATTTGGTTATGAATATATTATAAAAAAAAATAGTGGCTATTATTTTTTTAAAAATTTTTTGGTAATTTTTTAAATATTTTTGTTGTTAATTTATTAATTATTTTGTGGGTGTAATTTATCCAATCACATAGGTGTGGTATGAGGTGCCAAAATACTGGAGATATCCAAATGTGTGGCAAAAAAAGAATTGCCACCACAGCCTTGTTAGCTAACATTTTAAGCACCACGTGAATTAATCCTCCTTAAAACCACAAAAAGTGTGTGTATATATACATAATGCAAGTTAATAATATTTTTAATTTTATTATGCGGACTAAAATTATTATTTAATTTTTAATTGGTCTAATTATCACTTCATATTAAATTTGGGTACAGATTTTTTTTTCACTGCATTTGATTGTAAATGCACTTTATATTTAATATTTTAGTAATTTAAATAATATCGTTATCCTTACTCTCAAATGATAATTTTATTAGCAAATATAACATTAATATTATACTATGAAAAAGAAATAAAAAATATTAATCTTTTTCAGAATATAAAATTCTTTACAGAAAAAAATATTTTTTACAAAGTAAAATAATTTAAAAAGTAAAATTTTTTATTAAAAATATAATTAAATAGGATATTTTAAATATTTTAATTATTAAATATTCCCTGTTTTAAAGAGAGGGTATGTAATTTAAATTAAAAATAAAAAAGATGAAACTTCAAACATATAATTTATCAATAAAATGAAAATATAATTTTCAATTACATCAACTTCAATTTCATTATTCATTAAATTTTAAATTCAATATTTTCTATTTTCGATAAATTATTTTTAACTTTTTTATGTTTTTAATTTAAATGACATAATTATTTTTTATTTAAAAATTGCTACTTATTAATTAAAATATTTAAAATACCCTTTTTTTGGTACAAGAAAAGAGTTAAAATACCCTATTTGATTGCACATTTTGTAAAATTTTCACTTTTAAATTATTTTACCTTGTAAGAATATATATATATTTTTATAAAGAATTTTATAGTATGAAAATTTAAAATTTTCCTTATATAATTATAAAACTCATTCATAAAAATATATAATATTTATTCTCTTTTGTAATCTAATATCAATATAATTGATTCTCCAATAATTTATTTAATACATATAAAATAAATTATATATTCAAATTAATTTACATATTAAATATACAATATAAACATATTTTAAATATTACTTGTTGCATTGAAATAAATGTCAGAATACATATTCAAATAATTAAAAATATATCAATGTTGAGTTTGTGACGTGAATTTTATGGAGAATTGATGATTTTGAGGTTTTGGATCATGCCACGGCTATGCTTCAGTCGTGTTGAGGTGTAAGTTATGTCCAGTAGGCAGCACGACTTAAGCATGGGCGTGTTGGTGCCTATGTTGGAATCTGCCATTTTGTCCAGAAGGTGATGCGGCCTGAGACACGGTCGTGTCATGGTTGTGTCGGGATCTGTCATTTAGTCCAAAAAGGAGCAAAGCTAGAAGCACGGGCATGACACGACCATGTCACGAATAGTATTATTAAACTCAATTTAGGTAGCTATTTTTCTCCTTATATTGACTCCACTTTTACCCTATTTGTATAAATACCTACTTTTATGGTTTGGCAATTAGTGTTCTCAATATTATTAGCCGCCCAAATACTCCTCCGTACGCTCTTTTACAACATAGTAAAATCCTCTCCTTTACCCGTGGTTTTCCTCGTCTGAGGGTTTTTCAAGTAATTATTGTGTGTTGTTTCTCTACTCCTTTATTTACTATTATTCTTTTGTGTTTAAATTGTTTATTTATGCACTCTAGTCACTTCTTCTACGTAACAAGTTGGTATCAGAGCTAAAATTTTGTAGGGCCCTTTGTTCTTAGCGTTTCTAGTTTGAATAATTGATTCAGTGAAGTACGACATTCCACTCTTGGATCGCAGCACAATATTTTGGCTATGGCAAGTAAAGATGTGCGTCATACTCACGTAGATGGACTTGGAAGATGCTATTTTGAGGGTTGACAAAATGCCTGCCTTGTGGATGAGTGAAGAAAAGCACTGTAGAGATCGAAAAACCTTACCTCAAATATAATTGCACTTGTCAAATAATATTTTGCAAGATATATTATAAGATAAGACCATCGCTTCATTGTGGACGAAGCTTGAGCAGTTGTGCATGAAGAAGACCCTCAACAGTAAAAAGCACTTAAAAGTAGTGTTTGTACTCTCATCGTATGACAGAAGGTACGTCCCTTGAGGATTATTTAACTATTTTTAAGGAGATAGTTTTTGACCTAGAAAAAATAAAACTAAAAGTAGAGAATGAGGATTTGGCTTTAATTCTTCTTTGTTCCCTACCTTCATCTTATGTGACTTTTGTTAATACTTTATTGTATAGTCATGATAAGATTTATCTTGAAGAGGTGTATGATACTTTTTCTAAGGAGAAAATTAAACAGTTAGTGGTTAATCCTGAGACTAATGCAAAGAGTCTTATGGTTCATGGTAGGACATTTGAGAGAGGTACTAGTAATGATAGAAAGGGTAGATAGAAGTCTAGGAACAAGACTGTGAAATGTTATTACTACAAGAAAAGGGGTCATGTCAAGGCGGAGTGTTCGACATTGAAGAATAGAATTGATAGAGGTGATCATAAATGTGGTGAGGCCAGTGTTGTTAAAGATGTAGAATACTTTGACAATCAAAGGGATCTTCTAGTTATCGCTAACTATAAGGTTAATTCAATAAATAACTAGATTTTGGATACAGCTTGCACATTCCATATGACTCTTAATCAGGAATGGTTTACAACCTATGAATCGAGAGATATGGGGATTGTTTTAATAGGGAATAATACTCCTTGTAAGATTGTCGGCATTGGTTCAGTCAGAATTAAGATGCATGATGGGATCACCGGGACACTTGAGGGTGTTTGATATATTCTCGATTTGGGTCAAAATCTTATTTCAGTTTCTACCTTTAATGGTGAAAGTTACAGTTACTCAGGTGGAGGTGGAGTGTTGAAGATCACTAAGGGCTCTCTCACTATGATTAAAGGGCATTTGATATATGCTAAGTTATACGTCTTGGAGGGTTCAACCATTACAGGTGATGTAGCTGTCACTTCCTCTGAGTTGGATAATACTACACTTTATCATTTGCGCCTAGGCCATATAAGTGAGAATGGCTTGGCGAAGTTAAGCAAAAGAGGATTGATTGATGGTTGGATTGGAAATTTGGAGTTTTGTGAGCACTGCGTATTTAGGAAACAAAAAAGGGTGAGTTTCAATAAGGGCATTCATAACACTAAAGGGACACTTGACTATGTTCATGTTGACCTTTGGGGGCCATCCAAAGTTCCTACTAAAGGTGGTGCAGACAATATATTGACAGTCATTGATGATTTTTTAATGAAATTTTTAGTGTTCTCTTTAAAGCAAAAGAATGATGTGTTTGCTACTTTCAAGTAGTGGAAGACTATGATTGAAAAATAGCCTGGGAAGCATGTGAAGCATCTCTACATGAATAATGGTTTGGAGTTTTATTTGGATGAGTTTAACTCATATTGTAAGTCTGAATGGATTGTTTGACAATTAATAGTTTCGGGTACTCCAAAGCATAATGGTATGGCTGAACATATGAATAAGACATTAATGGAGAAAGTTTAGTGTTTGCTTTCAAATTCTAGGTTACCAGAGTCATTTTGGGCTAAAGCTGCTATTACATGTTATTTTCTTATTAACCATTCTCCCTCAATGACGATTGACAAGAAAACTCCAGAAGAGGTATAGTCTGGTACTACTATTAGTTATTCTGATTTAAAAATATTTGGTTGTCCTACCTATGCTTATATTGATAATGGTAAATTGGAACCTAGGACTAGAAAGTGTATCTTTCTTGGGTATATGTCTGGTGTTAAGGGTTATCAGCTTTGGTGTCCCGAGTTGAAAAAGGTTATTGTTAGTCATAATGTAATCTTTGATGAAACTTCTATACTACATAACTTATCTTTTAGAGACATTTATGATGAGTCTATACAATAATAGAATATTGATATGAAGGTGGAGTGTCAGATTGGGATAGAATCCACACTGAAAGCTACATCAGATGAGAGTTCAGAGGTGTCTAATGATGATGAAGCTACCATACCTTAGTACTCTATTACAAGGGACAGATCTAAGAGGACCCTTAAACCGCTATAAAGATATGCTGAAGCAGATATGGTAGCTTATGCATTGAATGTGGAAGAAGATATTGAAGCTAGTGAGGAACCATCTACTTATAAAGAGCTAATCAATTGTATGGATTCAAAAAAAAGGATGATTTCCATGTATGAGGAGATAAAGTCTCTACATAATAATGGCACATGGGAGTTAGTGAAAGTTACCCAAAGGAAAGAAAGTTGTTTAGTGTAAGTGGGTGTTCAAAAAGAAAGAAGGCACTCCGGACGTCGATGATGTAAGATATAAGGCTAGACTTGTTGCTAAGGGCTATAGTCAAATTATGGGTATGGACTTCACCAGATATGTTCTCTCCTGTTATAAAACATTGCTCTATTCGAGCTTTACTTGGGATTGTTGCACTATATAATTTTAAGTTGGAACAATTGGATGTGAAAATAGCATTCTCACATGGAGAGCTTCAGGAGGACATCTACATGCAGCAACCAGAGGGTTTTTTTGCTTCAGATGAGAAAGACCATGTGATTTTATTAAAGAAATCTCTCTATAGGTTGAAGGAATCTCCAAGCCAATGGTACAAGAGGTTTAATGCTTTTATGATTTCTCATGGGTTTAGATGTAGCAACTATGAAAGTTGTATCTATTTTAAGAAGAACTATGATGGGTCTTTTGTGTATCTTCTTCTCTATATTAATGACATATTGATTACAACTAGAGATTGAGAAGATATTAGAAAGGTTAAAGCTCAACTTAGTGTAGAGTTTGAGATGAAGCATTTGGGTAATGCAAAGAAAATATTTGGTGAGGAGATTGTGAGAGATAGAAAGGTTGGCTCATAGTATCATAGTCATAAGGGGTATAATGAGAAAGTTTTGCATAGGTTTAATTTGCGCAACTGTAAATGTGTAAGTACTTCAGTGGCTTCACATTTTAAGCTTTCAGGTTTATTATGTCCACAGCCAAATGATGAGATTGAGTATATGTCTAGAGTTTATTACTCTAGTGTAATGGGTTCCCTTATGTATGCTATGGTTTGCACACGACCAGATTTATCAGTTGGAAAGTAGTTCAATGGATCCTTCATTACCTACGTGGCTCTTCAGGTGTGTGTTTGCATTTAGGGAAAAGTAAGGATGAGATTATTGGTTTTATGGACTTTGATTTTACCGATAATATTGATAAAAGGAGATCATTGACCGGGTTTGTGTTTTGCATTGGTGGTTATGAAATTAGTTGGAAGGCAATAATGCAAGCTTCACTTGTGTTGTCTACTATATAACTTGAGTACATGGAAATTACTGAAGTAATGAAAGAGGCTATTTTGTTGAAGAGGTTATCTGTTGAGCTTTGTGATGATTTAAAGCTCGTGACTTTGTATTATAATAGTCAAAGTGCTATTTACCTGACTAAAGATTATATATTCCATGATAGGACCAAGCACATTGATGTTCGTTATCACTTGTTTGAGAAATTGTAGCTAAGGGTGATATTATTGTGGAAAAGGTTAGTACACTTGATAACCCCATTGATATGATGAATAAGTGTGAATTGCTTGGACTTGATAGGTATTTCTCATTGACTAGTGCCCTTAGGGGCTTTGTAGAAGAGGTGGAGTATTATGTTGTTGTGTTTTTATTGCATTGTGGAGTGTTTTGTGTTTCGGGGCTGTTTTTTTTTTTTTTTGTACCTTAGGAATTCATGTAAAGGTGGAGATTATTAAGTTTGTGACGTGAATTTTAGGGAAAATTGATATTTTTTGGAATATACCACGGTCGTGCTTAGGCCGTGTTGAGGTGTAAGTTATGTCCAATAGGGAGCAGGCTTAAGCATATGTGTGTTGGTGCCTGTGTTGGAATCTATCATTTTGTCCACAAGGTGACACAACTTAAGACACAGCCTTGTCATGGCTGTGTCGAGATCTATCATTTAGTCCAGAAAGGAGCATGGCTTGAAGCACAGGCATGACATGACCGTGTTACGAACAGTATTATTAAACTCAATTTAGGAAGCTATTTTTCTCCTTACCCTATTTGTATAAAAACCTACTTTTAGCATTTGGCAAGTAGTGTTCTCAATATTGTTAGCCACCCTAACCCTCCTTTATAAGCTTTTACAACATAATGAAATCCTCTCATCTGCCCGTGGTTTTCCCCGTATTAGGATTTTCCATGTAATTCTTATGTGCTGTTTCTCTACTTCTTTATGTACCATTATTCTTTTCTGTTTATTTGTGCACTCTGATTACTTTCGCTGCACAATAATCAAAATCAATAAAAAAATTATAACTAAATAAAATCTATCATGCCTAAAGTTTTAACTTAGAATCTATGTTTTATTTGGTTAATAACTTGCAAATATTAATAATTTTTATTTATTTCATTTTTAATATAAAAATTTAAGATTTAATATATATTGGACATGCAAAAAATAAATAATATATTAAGACAATTAAACAAAAAAATTTTAAATTTTATATAAGTTAATAAAAGAGTAATTGAAGAATAAAGAATATTATATCATTGAAATTACTAAAAAATTACATACAAAGTTAATTTATAAATAGTTGGAGTTCAAAAATCAAACTCTTTAATAGAGTAAAACATATTATTATTACTAAAAAATATATATTATTTTAGAATAACTACAACTCATTTTTTTTATATAAAGCATCTTAGCACTGGCATCGAATGATGCACCCAAACACGAAGACTAAGAAATTTATTAAAGAAGAAAAAGAATTACAAATGTAAGTAATTACAACCTCAAGGGTAAAATAAACCAAAATGAATTTAACAAAATCTGTAAAAGAAAACACCCATGGCATCCTGTCGAATTAGATAACCACAATTATTCGGATAAGAGGACCGTCAAGTAGCACTGTTTAAAGAAACAGAATATTTGCCAACCTATCAGTAACGAAATTGGCTTCACAGTACACATGACTGATGTAAAAATGCAGTGAACTAAGTGAGGCAAGGAAATGATTCCATTTCTTATGCAGATGCCAGAGAATGTCAGAGCAGCTCGTTTATACCAAGCAAACTACGTAACTTGAATCTGACTCTATCTATAAAGGAGAGAAGCTATACTGGATCGCAAACTTCACAACTAAGATGACAGTAGAAAGCTAAACTTCAAATGTATAGGTACACAATAGTGGAGCAAATGAACCAAGAATAAAACCATTATGCAGCCGGAAAATGTCACCAGCACCGGTAAGACATGCGCATCCTTTAGCCACTCCATCAATATTTACTTTAAACCAGCAATGTCGAGGAGGGACCCAACGAACTTCTCAAAGAACAGGAGCAGACTTCAAAATTTCGCTAACCCGAAGATGTTGAAGGATCAACAGGTCAACTTGGGTGTTATGCATATGGCTAACCTTAAACACCTCTATTTTTTTTATAAATTTGCAAAGATCATGAATAGAATTGTGAATGGGAATAAAATGACCTTTAAAAGTAGTATGATTGCGCACATGCCAAAGAATCTAGAAAGAAGAAAGCACTCCCAACCGCCAAAGAGCTGCTATTTGACTCGAAAAAAAGACAACTATAGCAAACTTATAAAGATCACTTGGAGAGCTAACAACTTAAAAACAGACTTGAAAAATATCTTGCAAGGCTGACCAAAGCGCAAAAGCATAAGGACAAGAGACCAAAATATGAACAATTGTCTCAAGGGCAGTAAAACATAATCGATAATATGAATAAGAAAACCTTTGCGTTGAAGCATATCATCTGATGGCAAACATTGGTGGAATGCCCGACAACACACATTAAAGTAATCATATGAGTTGATCGAGTCCATCAGTAATTTAATTTCCTAGAATTTTTTTTGTTAAGTATATATCTAAGCTTGTAATCTCTTTGTAAATAAATACACAGAAAACATCTTTCTCACTTTAATTCTTCATTATTTTTATGATATTAGACCATCTTGCCATATGACTCTTCATTTGTTCACATTTTTACTTCAACCTCACAACCATGGTTGAATCCACACTCACACCAAACTCAAATGATCTTTCAAACCCTTTAACACTTTACTATTTAGATCATTCAGAACTTGTCATGGTTTCCAAACCTTTAGAAGGATACAATTATGGACAATGGAGTCGAGCCATGCGTATTAGTCTGAGTGCCAAGAATAAACTTGGCTTCATAACTGGTGCTATCACAACACCCAAACCCATAGATTCAAAATGTCACATTTGGTGGCAATGCAATGATATGATGTTATCTTGATTATTAAACTCTATTTATCCGTAAATTACAGAAAGTATCTTTTATGCCGACATAGCTGTAACGGTATAAGATGATCTCTATGAACGATTTTTCTAAGGTAATGACTCTCCCATCTACCAAATTTGACAAGAAATTGCAAAACTTAGATAGGAACAACAATTAGTTTCTGTTTATTACACAAGACTCAAAGCCTTATGGGATGAATATATGTAATTGTAGTTAATGATATATATGTGCTAAATTATATGTGTTTGCCTACACATCCTAAGATATATGTAGACAAGCACATATTTAGTTCAAGACTTTTATATTTTTAAAATTTGAATTCAAGATTTTTATATTTCTAAAATTTAAATTCATAATCTTTCGGCCACAGTATTTCCATTTAGATCAACCAGTTTAAACCTGATCTGCATTATTGTTGTTTTATATATTAAGGTCAAACGGACCATGCTCTAAATAATAATAGTCTGATACCATGCCTAGTTAATGAATTCGGGGTAATTTGGTTATGAATTTATTATAAAAAATATAGTGACTATTATTTTTTAAAATTTTTTGGTAATTTTTTAATTATTTTTGCTGTTAATTTATTTATTATTTTGTGGGTGTAATTTATCCAATCACATAGGTATGGTATGAGGTCCCAACATATTGCAGATATCCAAGTGCGCGGCATAAAAGAATTGCCGCCACAGTCTTGTTAGCTAACATTTTAAGCACCACGTGAATTAATCCTCTTTAAAACCACAAAAAGTGTGAGTGTGTGTATATATATATATATATATAATGCAAGTTAATAATATTTTTAATTTTATTATGCGGACAAAAATTATTATTTAATTTTTAATTGGTCTAACTATCACATCATTTTAAATTTGGGTACAGTTTTTTTCACTCCATTTGATTGTAAATGCATTTTATATTTAATATTTTAATAATTTAAATAATATAGTCATTCTTACTCTTAAATGATGGTTTTATTAGCTAATACAATATTTATATTATATTATGAAAAAAAAAAATATTTAATTTTTTCAGAAAATAAAATTCTTTACAGAAAAAAAATTGTTTTTACAAAGTAAAATTTTTTATTAAAAATACAATTAAATAGGATATTTTAAATATTTTAATTATTAAATATTACCTGTTTTAAATATAGGGTAATCATGTAATTTAAATTAAAATAAAAAAGATGAAACTTCAAACATATAATTTATCAATAAAATGAAAATGTAATTTTCAATTACATCAATTTCAATTTCATTATTCATTAAATTTTAAATTCAATATTTTGCATTTTTGATAAATTATTTTTATGTTTTTAATTTTAATGATATAATTATTTTCTATTTAAAAATTGCTATTTATTAATTAAAATATTTAAAATACCTTTTTTTGGTACAAGGAAAGAGTTAAAATACCCTATTTGATTGCACGTAAACTTTTTTACTTTTAAATTATTTTACCTTGTAAGAATATATATATTTTTTCTAAAGAATTTTATAGTATGAAAATTTAAAATTTTCC
>CATIWM010183503.1:0-12611 GCA_949671775.1 Mallotus repandus
GAAAAAAATAAAAAAGAGAAAATAAAATATAGAGAAAATAAAAAAAAACTTAAAAATAAAAGTAAAAGAGAAAAATAGACAAATAAAAAAATAAGAGAAGAAAAAATAAAAATTAACGAAAGAAGAGTGAGAGTATAAAAAAAAAAAAGGTACTCCCAAAATAAAAAAAATGCTCATGGATATTTTGACGAAAATTAAAATTAAAAACATATATATCTTTATGTAATTTTCCTATAAAATTAGAAAATTAAGCTATAACGGACCTCATCACTGTCCATAACAGCAATATTCCTTGTGGGGTTGTTTTGCAGTTTACAGAACTTTTTTTTTTTTTTTTGGCCAAGGTAAAGAAGTCGAGGAAGTAAGTAATGGTGGCTAGTTGCACATTCAAATCAGACGATTTGGTGATAAAATCACCAAATGATAGACGACTGTATAGAGTGATTGAGCTGGAGAATGGTCTTTGCGCTTTGCTTGTTCACGATCCGGAGATTTATCCCGACCATGATTCTAAAACCCTAGGAGAAGCCGACGGAGAAGAAAATGATGACAAGGACGACGACACCGATGAGCATGATTATGAAGAAGATAGTGAAGGAGAAGACGATGAAGAAGAGGAGGAGGAGGAGGAGGAAGGGGAAGGTGAAGAAGACAATGAAGTCAAAGTAAAAGGAAAAGGAAAGGGGAAGGGGATTTCTCACACCAAGAAGGCTGCGGCAGCAATGTGTGTAGCGATAGGCAGCTTCTCTGATCCTGTTGAGGCACAGGGCCTTGCTCATTTTCTAGGTTTTCTTCATTCTTTATAATGTCAAATATAATTCATGAAATTTGTCTAACTCTTTCTTTCAAATTCATCATCTCTTCCGCACTTGCGTCACTCATTCACTTCTTTGTTTCATTATTTATGCAAAAGCTCCAGCCTCCAGCCACCCATGAGTTGGTTATTCCTA
Source organism: Mallotus repandus (assembly GCA_949671775.1). Lineage (NCBI taxonomy): Eukaryota > Viridiplantae > Streptophyta > Magnoliopsida > Malpighiales > Euphorbiaceae > Mallotus > Mallotus repandus. The sequence goes on from CATIWM010183503.1 coordinate 951, forward strand.
AATGATTCATTAACATACTTTGTCTTCCCTTGGGATCCAGAATGGGGCCAGAGGAATTTTATATTTTACATTTTGGTGTTCTGATATTGCTCGCAACTTATATGTTTTGCAGAACACATGCTCTTTATGGGCAGTACTGATTTTCCAGACGAGAATGAGGTATGTTAATCACATGTTTTCATTAAATGTTTATAGGAAGATTAGAGCTCAGGAAATTATTACTTTGTATTTACGTGAACTAGAAGGATATCAGCTGTGGTAGTAGAAATTGTGGAGAAAAGTCTTTTCATTTCTGTCGAGTTCACTCACAATATGTACCTTGCGGACTCTTGGAAGGCAATGATATTTGATAGCAAAAGATACCAGCTTTAAAAGACAATTCATGTTATCATTTATTTGTTTTCCTCTGATTTTGAGATTTTGTTTCATTGTAATTGATTGATGGTTATATTAGTCTCTTTTGGAAGGTGTATGCATGTTTCAGTTGCTGTTCTTCTTATATTGAAGTGATCAGGTTGTGACAATATAATTTTAGCTTGGTCTGCTAGTTTGACTGTTTTCTTTGCTAGTATGATAGTTACTTGTCCAAGCACGGAGGGTCGTCAAATGCGTACACTGAAACTGAGCATACATGCTATCATTTTGAAGTAAAACACGAGTTTCTTAAGGGTTCTTTGGAAAGGTATGTGCATACTTTTGTTGGATAGACATTTGATGCTGCAGTCTTTGGTTGCCCTGTGCATATGTCTGTTTTTGTACATGCTTGTCTTGTTAGTTCAACTGTAGCAAAGCTGTTCATAATAATATTAGCTCATGCTTTTGTCTTGTGATATTTATCAAGATGATGAAAAAGCTTTAAAAATTTAGAGTTAGTCTAGTATTTCACAGTTTCAATGTTCAGGGGGTATTAATGTAATTTCCGAGTTTGCAGGTACAATACTTTAGATTTCTTTAGAGGAATCTTTGTTTCATTTCAAAGTCTTATTTAAGAGTTTTGCTGGTTAAGGATAGTTTAATTGTTTGTAGTTTTGTTTAAGAGTCCAAATCCTAAGTGTTAGGACTTAGAATTTCTAGTAAGGTTTATGTCATTATTATTCAGAGGGTAGAGTTTAATAAAATTATGGAAGATTTGGTAATCTTGGAATTGTGTGATTCAATTTCCCTTAGGTGTGGCTCCTAAAACCTGTAGGTGTGTGATTCTTAGAAGCCTTTCATTACTTTTTCCTTTTATGTGCAGATATGAAACCCTAATTTTACTACAGATTTCAGATTCAGGTTCCAATAATTTTCTGTAAATTAAGTTGTCAAGCAGTTACTCAATGTTTCAATTTTACAGTGTTAGTGATGATGGTGAAATTTATGTTTTGTAAGTTTTATTAGTGATATGATGGTGGAAATATTTAGGGAAATAGCAAAAATCAATGTAAAATAAATCTGAAATATAGAATTACAAATCTAAAGTAATTGAAGAATATGATTTTTTTTGAATTTTGTTTTTCTTGACTTCCTTGTCGGCATCATGCCCCCCAAGGCGGAGAAAGCTTGACCTTGAGTTTTCAAATGCTTAAGAAACAAAAGCAATACTGCATTGGACTTCCACTCTTCTTTTGTGATTGTTGGCAGTGATTGAAACACTTGAAACATGTCCCATCTATGAACTTTTTGAGAATAAAAAAGTCCACCTATTGAATATTGGCAATAGGCAGCTTTCATTCAGCATCTTGAGTGGCAAACTCATTGTTACTTCAAGCTTCATCTTCACCTTTCCAAAAAATGCATTTGGAGAATCAGCTTGTACTTTAAAATTCTTCGTTGCTTTGATTGGTTCTTCATATCCCATGTGTTGCCTATGCAAACTCTGATGCATTTATTTATTTGCTGCCACATATTCATTACCTTGAGTCTTTTAATAGTTGCAAGTGGTTTTCTACCTTTTCTCCTTGTTGATAAAGTGTCTCTGGTTGTTGTACTGTCATCATGGTATGCTGCCCAGAAATTCTTGCATGTAGCTCTTCACTTTTTGCTTGCTGTCCTAATTTTTCTGCTTCATCTTTTGGAATAATAGGTTGGGTGTTTTAAAATATTGGTTTACATCCTTGTTTACATTTTGTACTTGTAATTTAGATCTTTTGACATATCTCTTGAAATCAAGGGAATTCATCGGTTTCAAAACTACATTCTTTTTTCCAATTGGAATAAATATGTGTGTTTTTATTATATTATGATACACATCTTGATGAGAGCCAAGGTTGACCAAGAATAATATGAGTTATTTATATGGGAACAGCGTCACCAAGTATAAAATCATAATAATTACCATGTTTAAAAGTAACAGGCAGCAGTGAGTTTTTGAAATAACGAAGTTGTTAATCCAAGCCAATCTTAAGGCGTTCAGTTGAAAGATTGAGACATTCAACTGTTGATGGTGTTGCTATGTTCATGCAACTTCCACCATTAATGATGAACTTCTTTGCTTGATTACCGCAAGCAACCAAAGTTTGAAATAGTGAAGCTCGTTGGCAGTCCTCTTCTTTCATTTTTAAGGCGTCATTGATACACCTTACAACAGAGATGAAAGTAGTATCAACATTGTTGTGTATTAGACCAACTCCTCCACAACTACCCTTATCCATCATTATTGACATAGATCAAAGTGGACAGATTTAGGGAAATCTACATTCTTTCCACAACTTCAAGGATTCTAAAGCTCTGATACCAAATTGATGTAGGACAGATTTAGGGAAATCTATTTTCCAGATGAAGTTGTGGAAATCAATGGAAAATAAATTTGCAATTCAAAATTTCTAATCTAAAAGTAATGGAAAAATATGAAAGGAAGGGTAGACGTCGGAGAATAACGTCTAGAAAGGGTTTAGGGCTGAATTGAACCACACAATTCAAATACCAAATCTGCCATAATTTTATTAGTTCAGATAGCTCTAAAGTAAACCATTATAAGCCTAGGAATTTATAAACTAAAAGTAATGCTAACATTGCTAGGAATAGAAATCCTGAACTAGGAAAATTGTGATTTAATACTAATTAGAATAAAATTAAGACTTCTATAGTTCCCAATGACACAAAAATTTCCAAGTAAGAGTTTAAAATAAAAAATAAAGACACCTAAAGAAATCTGAACTGCCTTTCTAGCAGATTAAGAAATTACCGCTAAACATTAAAATAGTGAAAGTACTAGACCAAGATTCTAATTTTCTTGATTCTTTGAATTTTTTTTTTTTGACTTCTTCCTTGTCTGCATCACAATCTCATTAATTTCTTTTACCAAATGTGGGATTATTTTAAATTTATCTGGATATTTTAATTTATACTGGTTAAACACATTGAGGAGCACCAACTGCATGAAAAATTGCTTGGAGCGTAGTGATAGTGCCAAGCTTATACCTGTAGTACAATGAACTTAGCAGCCTATTTTTCTACCCAAACAACACCTTTATTTTTGTACTTATTTCATTGACGACTGGTTTCATGCATGCGGGTTGTTCATAATTTAAATTAGCTTTGTTGTTTTGTGTAGTGAAAAGATAAGTGTTACTTCTTGTCTTGATATTTGGTCATGTATGCTGTAATTGCTGTCTTAGTAGTCTGGTTATTGTCTTATTTTTCAATTTCAATCAGAAAATGCTATAGAAATTTATATTGATCTTATTGCTCTATCAGATTTTCTCAGTTTTTCATTTCGCCTCTTGTAAAAACTGAAGCAATGGAACGAGAGGTTCTTGCCGTAGATTCAGGTGCATGCCACTTCTCTATTCTACTGTTCATTTTACCAACTTAAAAGGAGCTAAGTATTTGGTTATCCTGAATTTGCATTGTTATTTTGCTGTTGCACATTTCTTGTTACTGAATATTGTATGTGTGTACAATATGGATATAGAATTTAACCAGGTCTTGCAAAATGATGCTTGCCGCCTCCAACAACTTCAATGCCATACATCTGCACCTGGTTACCCATTTAACAGATTCTATTGGGGTAAGTTTGGTTCTGTTTACATTTCATTTTGGGATTCACATGTCTGCTTATGTGAATTTAGTAATTTGTTTCGGCTGCATGGAAGGGAACAAGAAGAGCCTTGTTGATGCCATGGAGAACGGTGTAAATTTGCGGGAACAGGTTTTGAAATTATATAGAGAGTATTATCATGGTGGATTGATGAAGCTGGTTGTCATTGGAGGAGGTAAAGTTTTTTTACTTCAGTGATATTTAAGATGTATCCTATAAAGTAGTCCTTGGGTAGAAAATTGATGACACAAAATGAAACTAAGACAAGGGGGCAAAATTCTTACTGCATATACAATATTCTTCTTATATGGATTGCGTAGTTGTTAATGGTGCCCCTGAGCTGCATGGTGCAGAAAGCGCAAGGGCTCCTCAAACACTAGAACTAGGGGACATTAAGCAAACATGTGCCTCTATATTTGCAATTGCTCCCCCTCCTCCTTGAATTGTTTTTCATCTATAATCCCAACACTTATTTGAGTAATAAATGGACTTTACGAAGATGTCATGTGTGCCAAATTAAATTAAATTAAATTAATTACAAGAAATAAGCCATGTTGCTTTAGGACGGACACAAAAAGTTTGCGTGAAGGCATGGTTATTAAGGTGCGCCTTGCAAGGTGCAATAGGTGCTGGCCTTACTACCTCTACAGTAAAAAGGAGGGTGACTTTTCATTAGGCGAGTGCCTTTTTACAAACGCACAAAATTGCCTGCCATTCTAATGTTTATTATTGACCCGCCAGAAATATTTCTGAAAATATAACTTGCATAACAAGTTGTGAAAATGTCACCAGACCATGATCAATAGTCATTGCTTCCTGATCTATAAAATTTAGCATTAGTGTGCCGAAAACTCGTTGGAATGACTTTTCACTTCAAAGTGATAGGAAGCTAACTGGACCATCACTCTCTGCCAGTAACTATTCCTGCCATTTCTGGCTCCTAATTATTCTTAGTCATTGTTTGTTTGTTTGTTTTTTTTTTTGGGTGAATCACTTGTGTTGCGTGCATTTTTTTAAGCCCAAAAGCAAGTAATATAGGCAAGTAAAATACACGTGAATGAAAGTTTTTCTAAGAATTTCGGAGCTAATATGAGCTCTAATTTATTTCAACATTGAATTAATTTATTTAATGAAATTTGCTAAAGTAGTATGTTTGTGACTAGATTCTAAACTTTAGATTGATGCTTATTAAAATTTTCATATTTAGTGTAGAAACTCCATGGGTCTTGAGAGTATTGGTTCACACCTGCTCCAATGAACACATAAAGGGGGTTGAATTCATGTAACATAACTAATTGGCTTGTGATAAGGCCCAATTTACACCACTCATATGACACTTGAAGTTCTTATACTTTTCAGATGAGGATTTATTCACATATCCAACACCCTCCCTCAAGTGCAACTGCACTTAGACCAATTGTCACTTACTAAACGCATCTTGGCTTGACTCTCTGAGGCCCAAGTGTCAATGTTAACTGTCTCTCATGACAGACTAGCATCTGAATTGTATGTTGAAATTTAGGGATCTGATTGATTGGCTCATTATATGCTGTAAATATGGCTTAACTGTATATTCTATTTCCTTTCTTAGGCTAGATTTACGCTTGGTAGATATTTAGATTGAGGAGATTTGATTCTTGAAATTAAGTCTTGAATTATATATAATGGGGAAGAAAATCAAAGGAGAGCTTTTCCAAATCAGTCTCATTTTTTATCATTCCATCAGAGCTTGTAATCAAAATTTGAAATTATATGACTCTCTTTGTTTTGTAAGTTTCAGATTTAGTTCTGTTATTTCTAGGTTAAGGATTTTAAGTTGATCTGGGTTTTCAATTTTCAGTCATTGGAATTTTTTAGCTGGTTATTTGGGTTGTTAATGTGTCACTTCTCTTAGTACTGTGTTTTGTTTACTTGGGTTTTGCCAAAACATTGGATTTGAATGAGGGATTATTGATCATATATGTATGTATTCGTGTCTAAATTTTATTTCTCTTGTTCTTTTCACTTTTGTACCTAATGCATCTCTTAGGTGGTTGCCTGCTGTGCCCTGCATGTAGGCTCCAGGTTCCCCTATGTCAGCTTAGTGGTCCTTGCTTAATGTACCTTGCGCCTTTAATAACTATGGTTCCTTGAAATGGAGATAGTCTAATGATTAGATAGAGGTGGAGATCCCATTTCTCAAGTGGTAACATGTCAGAGGTATTAGTGGGGTAGTAAGCCTAAGAGAGGTGGTAGGGCAGTGTTAATTTGATGCTTAAAGTTGGATTTAGATAGACGTAGACTTTTAATTGTAAGAGTTTATTAACCGAAAACAATTTTGACACCGTGCATTTGTCACGAAAGTTTTTATTTGTATAATTGTATAGAAGTGAAAAGTTATTTGTGAGCTTGGATAAGTACAGTTTTTAAGTGGGAATTTTGAGGGAGTTTATATTAGATTTTTTGCTGATCGATGACAATACTACTAATGCAGAATCTCTGGACATACTTGAGGGTTGGGTTACAGAATTATTTGCTAATGTCAGAAAAGGTTCTTTGGCAAAGCCCAAATTTGATTTGCAAGGTCCTATCTGGAAAGCTGGTAAACTTTATAAATTGGAGGCAGTCAAAGATGTTCACATCATCGACTTAACATGGACATTGCCATGTCTTCGTCAAGATTATTTGAAGAAATCTGAAGATTATTTAGCCCATCTCTTGGGGCATGGTAAGATAAATTATTGCATCATATAGTTTTATTCACTTATAAAAAAAACTAGCTTTCAATAAATAAAAGATGTCCATGATTGCACATATGCATCCATCTATGCAAGCATGTTAATGATGAGATGTAGGAACTTGTGAAGAAAGTATAATAATTGCTGCTTTGCTTTGATAAGAAAGGCATTTGTGGAATCATATCATTCCCATGCTTAGGGCACCTTATAGCATATCAGAGTTTAGAAATTTTAGTCTCACCCAAAGCAGATTTAATTTCCTGTTGCAGAGCCATTTAGGTATACAGACATGAGAAGGAGAAGCTAGTTCCACTTTTCCCTAAATATATCGATATTTTCTCTCTAATCAATATTCATGTTTTATGTTTTTTCTTGACATTAATACCTAATTTATGTTGTCCTTTTTTTTTTGGATATCTTTCTGTTTTTATGAAGTTCACATGACTGAACAGAGCTGACTGCAAGTTTTTAGCTTGGGTTTTATTTGTAAGCACAGAATTTACATGTTGCAGAGGGTAGAGGAAGCTTACATTCCTTTCTTAAAGCAAAAGGGTGGGCAACTTCTTTGTCTGCTGGGGTTGGAGATGAAGGAATGCATCGGTCATCAGTAGCTTATATCTTTGGCATGTCCATACACCTAACTGACTCTGGCTTGGAAAATGTACTGCCATTCTTACCATGCAAAAAAAAAAAAAAAAAAAAAATCACATACAGTTACACATACCTGCAAGCTATTTTTTCATTACATGCCACATTTTCTTGTTTCCATCTAATGCTAATTTCTCCTTCTATCTATTTTCGATTGGACCTTCTCTTCTTCTGATGTTATTATAAAAAAATAAAGGAAAATAACTTCTTATGTTTGATAATTTTGTCACTTTGATGCCGCCACCAATTCGTGGTTTACTAAGAGAGCCCTAGCTTTACATGCTATTACTATTGGTCACCAAATTGTTTTGATTTTATAAATTTTTTGGTGATTTATACTTTTGTCTTTGCTAATATTATTTCTTATTTCCACAGATTTTTGACATCATAGGTTTTGTGTATCAATATTTTAAGCTTTTACGTCATGTGTCTCCACAAGAATGGATATTTAAGGAACTTCAGGATATTGGAAACATGGAATTCAGATTTGCAGAAGAGCAGCCTCAAGATGATTATGCTGCAGAACTTGCAGGTTTGATTTTGTTATTGTTTCTTGTTAGTTGGTAGCTTTTAAAGTGTGCTCCACCATAGATATCATTTCACAATTTTATTATGTAGGTTTAATTGTCTTTTTATCAATTGTGCTATCCTATTGGGATATGAAATTTTGGGTTAAATCCCTTGGTTGTGAAGAAACCCAATGACCTTATTTGTTAGTTTTGTACTTTTTTTTTTTTTTGAAAATTTGAGCAGCAGTGAAACTTGCTTCATTGCATGTGTAAATTTAGGGATATTACGCATGTTGATTTCAATGAGTGTCATCATAGTAGCTCATAAGGTTTACTTTGGGTCATAGTTTTATGTCAATATTTCTTATGATCTATGAGCTTAAGAGAAAGCAGTCCAAATACAAACATTAACCTGGGCATGATCTTTGTTGTTATCATTCTTGTACTAAAATGATTAATCGCATTTGAGCAATCTATATAACGTACAATAGGAGAGTACAAAGAGTATTTGAGTTAATTTTCAAGCCAATTACTTATGTGGCAATTATTAATTTTTTTACTGTTAAGTTTTACTCCATATTGATTATATTTATTCTCTCTCTTAATAATGTTGCTATATGTGTGTTCCGTATTACCTTTATTTTCACTATATGCATATAATTTCGTCACTACATGACTCTAATTTACATAGATTATCATTCTCTCTTCTAATGATAGTTTTGTTCTCTTTTCTTTTTTTTTTTTTTTAAAATTACTCTTAAATAATTTATTTATATGTTTATAGCCGCTATTTTCACTACATGCATTAATTTAAAAGTCTTATAGTTTGTTTCTTAAATTAAAAAAGAATATTTATTTTGTAGGTGCTATGTTAAGTTATTTTATTTATTCTTATCTAATTTAATTTATATGAAATATTAAAATTATTATACTAATGTTGAAATTTTGGTGTATATACAAATTATCTGATATAAAAAATGCAATAAGGAAGTTGAACGGTTTTCTTTTTGTATTTGTGATTTTTTAAAAAATTATTTTTCAAAGTTAACTATTGATAATTTTATTTATATGTATGTGACTCAATTAGATGTGATTGAATAACAGAAATATATTTTCTTTTTGAAATTTTAGTTTGGTGAGTAGTTTTGATGTTTAAAAAATAATTGAAAAAAATTTATGTTTGACAAAAACAATTTTATCAGTTCTTTTAAATTGTTGAGGGTAGTCAAATGGGATTATTTGTGTAAGTAGATGTTTACATTTTTAAATTTTGTTCTTTGAGCATATTTAAACTTGATATCAATGTCATTCTAAATGTAATACATATATAGCTAACATTTAACTTGATTTATAAATTGATCATATTAATTATGAATATTTAAAATTTATAATAAAAAATTAAACTGCTCAATGTGCAGAAATATAACTAGTTCTGTCTAATAATGAGATTGATCTTGTGCTGTTAACTAATTTTCCTGGCTGCTAATGCAGGATGGATAATACTTGAGATCCAGATCTTTATAGAATCTTTGGTCTAGTTATGGAATTATACAGCCTATGTTCTTTATTAAAATTTAATGCCCAATTTTTCTTGCAGCTTATTCCTACATAGTCCATATGGTCCAGCATATTCACTTGAGTTACACAAGTTAAGAGCATAAGCATTTAGTAATTTGGAATTTACAATTTCTTTGGAATCATTTACTAGTAAGGACATGGAAAAAGGGTAACCATAGTCACAAAACCTGAATCATGTATTTAAGCTAGAAATTTGACGAAATTATCATGAGATTCTCTTGTTATTGCATAGTTAAGTATTTTATTTCTTACCAAAGGTCTTGCAAATTAGATTTCTTAATACTTTGATTTTTTTTAGAACTAATTAACCATGACAGAGCATTTTTTGTTGCAGAGAATTTGCTTCATTATCCAGCAGAACATGTTATATATGGAGATTACACGTACAAGATTTGGGATGAGGAAATGATAAAGCATCTGCTGGGTTTCTTCACACCAGAAAATATGAGAATTGATGTGTTATCAAAGTCATTTACGAAGTTACAAGGTAACCGATGATCTAATTTCTAAGTTCATATTACTGCTGGAGGTTAAAGGCTGAGATATAAAGGCTTTTTCTTGGGGCTTTTTATTGGTTGGAGATGAACTGAATTTGAAACTGAATTTGCATGCATGTTCAAGTTTAACCGAATGCTAAATTTTACCGTGAATATCAATCCTTTTTTTTTTCCCTCCTGTATGTGATTAAGTGATATATACTTACTGGCAACCAAATATGCTGCAGATAATTGTGAAAATGGTAATCTTTGAATTCTGGGTTAACTGATGTTTTAACTTGTTAGAAACAGAACTGCTAGGCTCATTTTGTTGCAACCTAAAGGTTCGTTTAAAGTGCAAAATGTCAAATACATAGAGTTTTGCAGGAATGAGATAAAGAATTGTGTTTATAATAACATAAATTCTTCATTAGTTTATATATCACTGCTACTAGTTGTACTTGTAATGCTTGTTATCTTATGACTTTAAGAAAGTTATGTTTTCATAAAAATGTTTGACCTCTTGATCTCAGTCTTATCTCTGTCCTTTTATATCTTCCTACACAAAAATTTCAGATCTCCAATGCGAGCCTTGGTTTGGCTCATTTTATATAGAGGAGGATATTCCTCCTCCTTTGATGAAATTGTGGAGGGATCCCCCGGAAATTGATGTTTCACTGCATCTGCCTTCAAAGAATGATTTTATTCCATGTGACTTCACCATTCATGCTAATAATTCAAAAGAAGCAAACCCATCTTCTCCTAGATGTATAATTGACGAACCATTATTGAAGCTCTGGCACAAGCTTGATGACACTTTTAAAGTTCCTCGTGCAAATGCATATTTTCGCATTAATATTAAAGGGGCATGCAAGGATGTGAGGAATTGTCTCCTGACTGAGCTATTTATTCATCTTCTGAAGGATGAACTGAATGAGATTATATATCAGGTTAGTGTATCATATTTGAGTACATATTATTCATTGCCTTTTCAATAATAACTGGCTGCTATTCTCTAAATTTGTTCTGAGAAAATTCCTGTACAGATCATTCAGATATATGCTGGAGGTTGTTATTATGTAGACTTGATGATTAAAATTGACTACTACATGGACTAGTGAATCTGTCTGCTTGAGTGCTTGTGCAAGTGACTGCTCATAATTCTGTAATATTTAATTGAATGGCAAGGCAATAAGTGTGTATTGATAGAGGTGATGTTTCATTCAGAATGTTCAGTTTTTAACTCTCTTACTGAAAAAGAAAGTTATTCTGCTATTTCCCAAAATTTTTAATACCATTCTAAAGTTCCTGACTGTTTTTACTGTTGCAGCCAATTTTATGAGATTTTATTTATCCATGTGACGCAGCGGGAGAAGTAGAATAGATGATTAGGGTTGGAACTAGAAAAAAATTAGACTAAACAACCTCTAAATTATTATTAGAATTGAAATTAAAACAAAATACAATGCATAGAACTCCTTCTAGGCACCCTTATTTATGCTTGTTGAAGTAAATCCTAAAGCAGTAAGGAAAACTAATATAAGAAGAAACAAAACAAGAAAATATAAAACCCTAATTGAATAAGGAAAACTGAAATATACTCCTAACTTGAGAAGAAAAGCTGAAATATAAATCTGAAATATAATCCTGATCTGAATTCCAATCCTAATTTGAATAGGAATTGGATGCGCCTACATCAATTATGGCATGCA
>CATIWM010183522.1:0-108306 GCA_949671775.1 Mallotus repandus
AAAATCCCTCTTTTTTTCTTTTCTTAGTCTTTTTTGTATTTTTAGTCTCTACCCTCCTTTCTCAACCCCTCCAAACCTCTATATAAGCTCTCTCATCTCTTCCTTCCCAATTCCCCAAAAAACTAAGTTAGGAAAAAAAAACATGATTTCCCATAATTCTCCTATCTTTTCTAACTCATTGCTGCCTTCAAAGTTATATCTTCCAACACAAATCTGCAGGCTAGAGATATATGGGTCCATTTTTGGTGTAATGAAGCCAAAAATACATTTAATGCAAAGTAGGTCAGCCACGGAAGAGGCATCGCCTCTTTGAAGAGGTGTCATCTCATCAGGCTAAGGCCAAAGAGGCGTCGCCTCTTCTGCCCAGGCCTTGGCTTGGGCCACAGGCTAATGGGCTAAAGGCTTAAATTTGAAGTTTTGGGTCTTAGCTAGGTGTTTTAGGCTTTTGTGGGCCTAGGTTTGGCATCTTTGGGCTTTCAAGTTCATTTTAGAGAAGGAATCAGACCCTCTTGCATTCAAAGTTCGTATTACCTCATCACTAGGCTTTCATTGCAGGCCTCAAACCGAGGGTGTCCATAGTTTGCCCCCTTGGTTTTTCAAAAAACTAGATTTATGAAATTAATTTTTTGAAAAAGCAACATGTATAACAATAGTAAGAATGACATACCTGACCTGCAAGTTTTACCTGGGTCGTCAGTTTCGGGGATTCAAACCCGAAAGGTTAAACTTTAGCTCAAAATGTGACCGTGATCCTCGGGTTTTCCTGGCCTGATCAGCCACTCATTAATAGTTGAGGCATGATTCTCGAGTTTTTCTGGCTCGAGAAGTCACTCAGTAGAGAGATAAAAATGTGACTATGATCCTCGAGTTTTTCTGGCCCGATTAACCAGTCATTAATAGTCGAGGTATGATTCTCGAGTTTTTCTGGGTTAAGAAGTCACTAAGTAGAGAAGACAAAAATGCAGTCCTTAGGTTTTCTGGCCCAATCAACCTCTCATTAATATTTAAGGCGTGATTCTCAAGCTTTCCTGGCTCGAGAAGTCATTCAATAAAGAAGATGAAAATGTAGTCGTGTTCCTCGAATTTTTCTGGCCCGATCAGCTACTCATTATAGTTTGACTTGAATCCCGAGCCTTTATGATTCAAAATTTCACTCAGTAAAAATGAATGTGCGCTTCGGGGATATAACCCGACCAGACACTTTTTGAAAAGAACATGCACTTCGGGGATACAACCCGACCAGACACTTCTTTCGGAAAGGAAGATGCACTTCAGGGATATAAGCTGACCAGACACTCGTTAATACATAAATTTTAGGGATTCATTGTCCGACCAGTCACTTGGTAAAGAAGATGCACTTCGGGGATTCATTGCCCGACTAGACACTTCTTAGGGTGTGAATTTTAGGGATTCATTGCCCGACCAGCCACTCAGAAACGTGAATCCTGAGAATTTTATTCCTGAGAAATCACTCAGAAACGTGAATCCTGAGAATTTTATTCCTGAGAAATCACTCACAAACGTGAATCTTGAGAATTTCATTCCAGAGATGTCACTTAGGAACGTGAATCCTGAGAAATCACTCACAAACGTGAATCTTGAGAATTTCATTCTAGAGATGTCACTTAGGAACGTGAATCCTGAGAATTTTATTCCCGAGAAATCACTCACAAATGTGAATCTCAAGAATTTCATTCCAGAGATGTCACTCACAAACGTGAATCCCGAGAATTTCATTCATGAGAAGTTACTCACAGAACTTTGCTCCGTTAGCCATCCATGGGGGTGTCAAGTAAGACAAACAATATGTGTCATATAGGCTTGGGGGCGTTAGGCAAAGACAAAGAACAAGCGCCATATAGCCTCGGGAGCATCAGGAGGGAATAAACAACAAGTGTTGTATGGCCTCAGAGGCGTCGGGCAGGAACAAACAACAAGTTTCGTATAGCCTCAGAGGCGTCAGGCAAAGACAAACAACAAGTGTTGTATAGCCTATGAGGCATTAAGTGAAGACAAACAACAAATGCCATATAGCCTAGGGGGCATCAAGCGAGAACAAACAATAAGTGCCGTATAGCCTTGGAGGAGTCAGGCAGGAACAAACAACAAGTGTCATATAGCCTCGGAGGCATTAGAAAAAGATAAACAACAAATGTCATATAGCCTCAGGGGTGTCAGGCATAGATAATGGTAGTTGGTCTACATTATATGTACAATAGCTCACTCTTGAGAAGACACATTCACAAAGTTCACAGTTGATGTATGTATGATTGTGATCTTTGAAAGCTTTCGAAAATAATTTGACAACACAATCTCGTGTGTACTGTTTGTGAAAGACATGCATTTTTCTAATGCTAACATATATAAAATGTCAAAATAATTCTTGCAAAAATTCATGTATGCATGAACTAAGGGAAATAAGAATTTTTTTTATGATTTAGCCAGGTGCTTTTTTTATTTAGAGTTAATCTTTGGGAACTAGCCCTCCTTCCATCAAAGAATCCGAATTTCAAAATTGAGTCTGTCAAAGATTATCGTTGAGACCGACATATCCAAATGGAATAAAAATTAAGACCCTCTCATGATCAAATTAGGTTGATAACAACAAGTACCCCAACTTAATCATCTTTTAAGAATGCTTCAGTGTCGTAAGACGGTTGTACTTGACCTTCTGTGTAAAGGAGACTCTATCTGCCCCCAGTTTAAGAATTCATTGAAAGATACTGTAACTCTTGAGGTGAACTCAACATGTCACATGATCTTATAATCTGCCTCCGATTGAGGAATTGATGGACTATATCACTCTTGCACCATAAAACAGAATCTTATGAATTCTTGAATTGCTCTTCTCAGAATGAAAGTGCAATCAATTTTATCTTATATTCCCTCTTTTGCCTAGGTCACCCTCTTTTTGAAAGTTTTTAAACCTAGCTGGGTCTTTCATTTTTTTTCTTCTTTTATTTTTCCTCTTTTGCCTAGGTCGCTCCCTTTCTGAGAGTTTTCAAACCTAGCTGGGTGGTTGTAAATTCATACTGATGATTGACCATTGTTTCATCATGCTCGACGTCCATATAGCCATTTCGGCTGTTGATCACTTAATGCTTTTGTTACTGATTGCCGTTCGTTGATGTCGCACTCATAATGCTGCTTCTGCAAAACTTGTAAAAGAGTCCATGTCTGACACTTCATGTGCTAACATGTGTTGATCATGCCCATTTTAAATGATTACTCTTTCATTATAACCATGCACGCGATATTATGCTTGTTATTTATCAGCCCTTTGTGGGTTTTTTGACTAACTATTTTTCAGCTCACATTGGGTAGAAATCTTTGGATTGGGGTTTTGAGTTTGGCATCATGAGGACTTTTAAAGGTTTATATAGGATTGACTTTTCAAATATGGGGGGCACAAAAACTTTTATTCTCTTATTTTCCTTCCTTTCACTTCATTTTCTTTTATTTCTTTTTCCCTTTCTTCTTTTTTTTTTCCCTTCTTTTTTTTGGTGAATATGGTGAGTTCATTTTGGGAGAAGTTGAGGTCAAAAGTGTCCAAAGAGAAATTAAAAATCAATTCTAACATTTAGTCATCTTGATGTGGTTTTTCTTTTCTTTTAAATCTCTCTCGTGTTCAAGAATAAGATAGCATGCACAATCATAATAAATTTAAAATCATGTAAATCAGACAATCAAGAATTTATTAGCACAAAAAAAAAGCTATTGAGACAAAGTATTGTCACAAATCATTGCACTCACAACTGACAATGATTATTCATGAATGCTCTTATTCAAGTCAGCTTCAACTTGTACTCCAAATCGGTATAACTCTTTGAAGACTCTTATGTCTATGTCCTTTAATTTGTTGGTCAGAGGTGGGATACATGCTTCTATGACTATGATCAGCTGGTCTGATTCTGCAGGTCCATGCATTATTTGGGTCAGCTTGCCTCTCCATCTAGTTAAAAAGCTTGTGAAAGGTTCATCTAATTCTTGCTTTGTATTTTGTAGCTCTTGGAGAGATACTTTTAATTATGAATTCAACCCATATTGCTTAATGAAAGCCGAACACAGTTCTTTCCAATCTTTCTGAACATATGCATCCAGAGTGTAATACCACTTGATAGCAGCTCATTCCAAAGATAATGGAAATTGTTTGATGATATGAGCTTTAGACAACCCAGTGGCTTGCATGTATATGACATACTGCTTTAGATGCAAGTGAGGATCATCTATGCCAGAGTATTTCTTCATGCTTGGGAATTGATATTTCAGGGGCAATGGTTCTTCTTTTAAATCAAAGTTTGCATCCAAGTTAGCAAAGTTAGGATTAAGCCCATGTTTTTTTATCACAGTTTGTAGCTGATCCACTTGCCTCTTCATATCTTTCATCCATTCTGACTTAATTGGATCTATCGGTGCCTTCAATTTTTCTTTTGGTGGCTCACCAAGAACAGTTCTGGTTTCAAAGTCTTTTTCATTAGAGGGCATCTTCTCTACCATCTCAGCAAATATGTCTTTGACCATCTGTCGCATGTCATCCATGATCTCTTTCGACAATTGTCTCCTAAAAGATTCAAAATCAAAATTAGAGGGTCCTGACATTCTGCTCCTTTGTAAAGTGGTCTCACTTTTTTTATTGGATCCTTGATGTTAGCGGGCCAAATTCACCTTTAATCTGCTTCCAAACAAGGAGAGGCTTATGGCTAAAAAAATGCGTTTGTTTCATTTTTTTTTGGAAGAAATCACAATGAATGTCATGTATGCATGAAATGTAGATTATTTACAAACACAAGCAGATTACATAGTGAAGCCTTCCAACCTTATTTCTCCCACACACGTGTTCACTGGTGAGTTTATTTTCCTTAAATTTTTGGTCGGATTTTAATTATCAATAGAAGATAATGAAACCAACGTATGCAATAAAACTCTCAAGACGATACAAACAAGTAGCAATTCTTTTGAATAAAACCAAAATCCATCTTAATGGGCCATAATAGGCCTTAAAAGCCCAATTTGGCATAGTCCATTAGCAATAGGCTTAGGCTTAATTGTAAGGATCACTAAATGGCATAAATCACATGCAGTTTGGAAAAAATCTTGGGAAAGTTGCTAAATCATTACATGAGCTGAGTCAAGGGTAATAAACTTCGGCTCCCATAGCTATATACATTCGTTACATCTCCCCACTCAAGGGTCCATGCGACGTGGATAAGTACGTGCTATGAGTGATAATAATCGAATACTCCACCACCAGGTTTGAGTGAAACACAGCCAGCAAAACAAAGACTATTGTCGGATTATTTGTGACTTGAGTGCTTATTTTGTGGAAATGTGTAGTGAATGCAAGAAATGCAAAGGAAATAAGGAAATAATAAAAGATGATAAATTATAAAACACTCGAATAAGTTTCTCTATCCCCAGTGGAGTTGCCACTGTAGGCGGCGGGGTCAGTACACGTGCCCAAGTGTTTGGCGACCACGGCACCGTGCAAGCTCAAGGCCTGTTAGGAAACACAAAATGGGCTTGGGGCCCATTATGGAGATGGAGCTGCCACCCAGATGAAAGTCGGGACACACTATACAACAACTGGATTCCACGAAAGTTCCTAGAAGCAGTCATCAGATATCAGGTTCAGAAACTGGGTATGGGCTTTTGAATGCCCACCCAACCTTGCGATTGGCTCCGTATGTGTTTTGTATTTTATTATATTTGATTATTAGATTATTTCCTTATTATTGTATGAATTCCAATCATTTTCGATTTTATGTTTAAATTCAAATTAGCACATTAGTCCCATTTACATGCTTATTACCTCAACATTTATTACAAACAATAAGAATAAATTTACAATCATACATTCAAAAAAAATGGGGAAGGGATTAGGGATTACAACGTTTTACTTCAAATAAAAGTAAAATGAACCAAAAATAAATTGAAGATAAACCAACGATAGCTTGGGAGTAAATCACATGAAAATCCTCTCAAGAACTAATTAATACACTAATTACTTAGTGATTAGAAATCACTGAGAAATCCCTACAACAAATAATGATTAGTTTCATCTCAAAATAACAATTTCATTTACAAAAAAAATTGAATTCAATTTGCACAAAATAGACATAAATATTCATCTATACATGGATTGATTATTCATGCATATCTAATATCATGACAATCTTATGCAATATTAAAGGCACAAAACAGCAGAAACATATCAAAAACTGAAAATAAACCAAAAGGATACCAAAAGCAAAACAAACTTGTGTAGGACTCTGGTGGGGAGGCGATCGTCTCTTCAAAGAGGCGTTGCCTCCTGGCTAAGAGGCGTCGTCTCTTTATAAAGGAGCAACGTCGTCTCTTCATCAGGAACACAACAACTCACATGTTGCTTAAATCTGAATGAACCACATTTGATGCTCCTAATTGAGCCCTTAGAGCTTGGTTTATTGATTTGAGTCTTTGATTGCAAGAAAACCATCTTGTTTTTCAAGAAAAATGAGCTCTCTTTTACTAAAACTTGTTTTTCTTCTCCTTCCTCTTCCTCTTTCCTTTTCTCAAAATCCCTCTGCTTTTCTTTTCTTACTCTTTTTTGTATTTTTAAGTCTTTACCCTCCTTTCTCAGCCCCTCCAAACCTCTATATAAGCTCTCTCTTCTCTTCCTTCCCAATTCCCCAAAAAACTAAGTTAGGACAAAAAAACATGATTTCCCATAATTCTCCTATTTTTGCCAACTCATTGCTACCTTCAAAGTCATATCTTCCTCCACAAATTTGTAGGCTAGAGATATGTGGGTCTACTTTTAGTGTAATGAAACTAAAAATGGATTTAATGCAAAATAGGTCGACCACGGAAGAGGCGTCACCTCTTTGAAGATATATCGTCTCATAGGGCCTAGGCCTCTTTAGCCCATACCTAGGCTTGAGCCACGGGCCAGCAAACTTAAAAGCTTAAATTTAAAATTTTGGACCTTAGCTAGATGTTTTAAGCTTTTGTGGGCTCAAACTTGACATTTTTTAACTTTCAAGTTCATTTTAAAAAAAGAATCACTCTCTTATATTCAAAATCCGTACTACCTCATCACTAAACTTTCATTACGGACCTCAAACTGAGAGTATCCGCAATAATTATTTTTATATATTAATAATTAATATTATAATAATTTATTTATTAAAATATTATTATAATTTAAAAATATTATAAAAATTAATTATTTCTAATAATTATTTTTTATTCAAACATTTAATATATATATATATATATTTATTTATTAATTTATATGTTTAATTTATAAATTTTAAAAAATATATTAATATTTAAATATTTAATTAATTATAAATTAACTTCACTTGACTTTCAAAAAAATCAAAACTCATTTCTTAAAAATATAATAGAAATAATGATTCCCATTGATAGAGAAATTATATTCTCATTTTCATGCTAAATTTTAGCCAATCAAACATTAAAAATCGAAATTATCAATTCCAAATCCAATTTCAACACCAATTTTTTACCAAACAAAATGACACTAAAATCTACTAAGCCCCTGAAAGGGACCACAGAGAATCAAATTGCCAAAAATGGCAGAAGCCCACTAACTTCTTGCTAATTGTCAGTCTGCATGTTCGTGCACTTCATCTTACAGAGTCGCAAATCCCCTTTGGCCATGTCAACAAGTATGGCAACATGAATCACACTTGTGTTTTCCATGCAGGTGGTTCTAGAAGACATACAGTTTTACATTCAAGGGCGCAACAGAAAACCAACCCAATACCAGATTCTTCAACACCATCAAATATCCCACTTCCCTGCCCCTTCTCGCCAGATATAAAGACAAAAAATAGAACAGAAAATTCCCAGACTAACCCTACTCCTGATCATTTTGACTTTCATCTTTGATAAGCTTAATCATATCATCGATCCGGAGAATTGTTATGGCTGCTTCCGTGGCAAACTGGCAAAAAAGAAATTACTCAGTATTTAAAGACTGCATGGGGGCATAAATTCCATTGTTTGTGTTTTTTGACATTACCTGTATTATCTTCACTTTGCTCATTGCAGGTTCGATGACTCCAGCTTCTAAGTTGTTGCGAATGTTCCCCTTAGAAAGATCTAGTCCCATGCTGCAACATTTAAGTGGAAGCCAAATATAATGTGTGAGACTCCAATTTGCAAAGAAAATTGAAAAGAGGATGATTTGTTTTCTCTCTTTCAATGTTTCCCCCAATATATCTGTTTCTAATAAAAGATGCAAGTGAAAATAGCTTCTTCTTTTTTTATTCAGTAGGGAAGCCATCTGAGAGCAATCAAAATGCAATTGATCGAGAATACTACGCATACATGAGGTCTTTCAAGATAGAGTGCTGTCAATGTAAAACATAATACCTTGACAAATGTTTTTTATCAGCCTTTGTTTGTGCAGTGTGATGGTAAGCCCGCAATTTAGCGACCAACTCAGTGGCATCCTTGGCAGCATTGACAGCAAGCACCTGCGCCAGATACACATCATTACTGTCTACATCAAATGCTTCATAGGGAGAGGCAGAGGAAAACTCTAATAGGTTGTGCACCCATTTGTATACTAAACCTTGGGTATGATTAGCAAAGATTCAGCAAACTCTGCAATTGCCAACTGCTCTCGAGATCCTAAAGTTGTAGCAAGATATTCCAAATACACAGATAAGGCAGATTCAACTGCCCCTCCACCTGCTACTACCTATCATACACACAAATGACAGAAATGAGTGAACAAAATTTTTGACCATCATGTTTGTATTAACGTACCAGCATACTCTGTTCATTTATAATCAAAACATCACTGACAAGTTTTTACCAACCCATATAAAACAAAAGGGATAGCAAACAACCACTACTTGATGTAATTTTTTACTTTTAATTGAAGACCACTAAAACTGCAACAGGCCACATCATAGTTGTCAAACCAAGATTCAAATTGAGAATGGAAATCTCCATTTGCTCAATCGATAAATCAAGAATCATAAGATTTCGTTTAGAGCAAATATCATCAATTAAGAATAATATATATCTAATTCATGTCTGATTCTTGTTAGTTTCCAATTTACCTTTAAAGTTGGATTATTTAATATGCGACTTGATTCAAATCACACAATTCACGAGCCAAATCATATAAGTTTATTAACTATGGGCCACATATTACCAAGCATAGGAGTATAATGTTAAAATTTATGTGTTGGGTTCTTCACTCCCTGTTTCAGCCTGCAATACTGTTCACCTGGTTGTTTCATGTGCTTCTACGCAAGGTAGCAGGCATAAAGAGAAACTATACGTCCTACAGAAGAATTTCCAGCTACTTTATGACCAACACACTTCACTGTAGCATATAGCTCCAGTTAAGGCAGCATTCTAAAATTCGATTTTTCAAACCAGGTTGGATTTTAAAATCTGAAAAAACATAATGCAGAGAATGTAATCAGCAGGTAAAAAATTTACCGTGTTAGATTCAAGGGTCCTTTTAACAATAGATAAAGCATCATGCAGAGCTCTCTCCATCTCGTCCAGCATATAGTCATTTGCACCTCTAAGGATTAAGGAAACCTATGCATAAGATAATCAATCAGACAGAGTTATAGTCAAGGCCACTCATAATTCACAACCATTATGTCCAAGCTAAACATGGAAAAATGTGGTCTACCAACTCTCATTATCTTGACCTCAGTTTTAAGCATGGTCTAGAATCAGAATGGTTAAAATGCAAAAATTTTATAGAAAGTAAATCACACACCGCACTTGTAGATTTTGTCCCCTTTATCAGAATCACATCATCATCAGAAATGCGCTCTTCTACAACCTCATCAGCATACCCAAGAAGTGATGGATCACATGTTTCTTCCCCCTCCATATCAGCAAAAGTTGAAACCTACATGTTCACCAAAAGAGAGTATGCAATTAACAATTTAAAAATACTAATAGGAAGTAGCTGGAAACAATGTGCAAGAAAATACAGAATATAACAAAAATTTCTCAGACCCAATTCAAAAGGAGAATACTAACTGCATTGGTCAATTAAATATGTAATAGGTAGCTTTACTTTGAAATTTCAGATTCCCTCAAGCAATTGGGAAAAAATACTCATCTAAATAGGCTTGATGGAGAGAAACAATAACTCCAAAAACAATCAGAATTTCATCCAGTGATTCAAACTAAGCTGCATGCTCAACCTTCGTCCTTGAAGCATAACAGCTAATATGCTCGAATAAAACAATCATGATGATCAACATAATCGCTGAAGAGATGGAAGAATTACCATTGTAGCACCAGTAGCCTTGGCAACATGGCGCATATCTTCTTTTCGAACACGTCTCACAGCAATAGCCCCAGCCTCCACAAAGTACTGAAATAAAAACAATATAATATGAATAAAAGAGAAAAAAAATACAACATTACATACATCCAAGTTCTCAGCCGCTACACAAGGCATTGATAGATCAATAAAATTATTGCATAGTGCACACAAAAAAAAATCAAAGCAGTTCATGTCAGCCCCAGCTAATTAAGTGCAAATAGAAAGTCCCCCGCAACCCACATAATACTCGGCTAATATTTGTTGGTTACCCCAATGAATAGGGGTTTTTGTTGGCAAGCGTTTTTTAATCTAATCTTCAACCGATATCAAATACTACGATCCAAACTTGAAAGATGATACTTAATATGTTACTATACATAAGCCGGAATAAACCAATAACTGTTGCCACCATGGTTTTATTAAGCCGCAAAAAAGGTATAGCACACTGACTGGGACATGCTACCAAACCATTGGAAACTAATAGCAAATGCATACCACAAGGGCAATGTTGGAGGCAGATTGAAACATAGATAAAAGAGGCTAACCTTGAGAGCCATGTCATCAATTCCTTTTGTTGTTAAAACAACATTAGCTCCAGCTTTCAAGAGTTTCTCAATACGTTCCTTGGTCATATCAGCTTCTCTGTAAAGGCACAGGTATTTTCATCATCAGAGCCACAATAGCAAACTAATCAAAGGTGGAGTATATAGAAATAGGTAACAAAAGAAGATTGTGAAGGGGGAAATGTGCAGCATGGTGAGTGACATTAGATCCTATAGCATCATCAACTTCCTAAGTACTATAAACTTATAGCTATTATCATGATTGCATAAAATAAAATTCATGAAGGAAAAAACATATTATCCAAATGTCAGAGGCAACATAATGTATTCAAAGAAATTTGGGCCTGTAGTTAACTTACCTTTGACGAATTTTCTCAAGCTCCCTAGGATCAGTGACTAAAACTTGTACACCCAATTGCATCTTTGTTTTCTGAAGATTGAAGTCAAGACATGCAATTCTAGCAGGTGCAACTCTCATAGGCATTCCTTGGGCAGCACGGCCAGTATTCAAAGCATAGCCATTCAATAGGTAGCTATCTCTTGCACTTTGTCCATGAGCTTTCAAGATATTAATACTCTGGAAGATCAAGCAAGTCACTAGCACATTAGAATCATCAACATGCAATAGAGGCCATACCATTTAATAAAATATCAACCTACTGATTATTTGAACTGCTATGAAACAGGATGCTCAGAACACAGATTAATAATATGACCAAATGCCAGCAATTTCTTTTACATTAGCAGGAACAAGAAACGTTCATAGGCACTATATTGAAGCAAAATAATGATAACCTTAATTGGATACTTGATTTCTCCTCGTGCATTGGTCATCTTGACTGATTGTACAGCATCTACAACCTATGAAGAAATTCATCACATTAATTTGCAAAAAAATACAAGTATGTCAGTACACCTACTAGAAGCTACAACAAAATGTCCAGTTAAAAGAAAATGCCTAGAGAAGGCATATAATCATTCATAAGCAAATGAATTGTTCTAAAGAAATCTATGGTAATGCAAACTGAAAATTCTTCATACATTTCCATCAAGAAACCAATCATAAATGGAAAAGGCAAAAAGCTGAAAAAACCAAAAAAACTCGAGAAGTGAAATTAAAACTAATTGGGATGGAGGGGAATACCAAAAAAGATTATCTTAGCCAAAAACCTTTTCTTTTTTTCAAAAGGTTTAGACTCAAGACATCATGCAAGTGTCTGGAACCTAAACTTCTTTACTCATCCCACTGATTTCAGACAGAATACACATGGTGATTTTGTATTTCTTCAACTCATAAAGACATAAGCTAAGAACAGCACACTAATCCTATCAGGACGATGAAACTTGCAGTATTCATTAAAAATGATATGTGTACCAGGCTTGCAAAGAAATCACTGTCCCCAGCAATCAACTTTGAGGACATGCTTGTCTTGGCACAATTAACTAGAGAATCCTTTCCAAGCTTTTCAACCTGTGACAATCAGTAAGATTAGTTCATAATAGAATATCCTGAACAGAATAGATAATGCCTCACTTTAGTACAGTAATCAAAATTTCGACCAATCCCTTAAGCACCACTTGAAATTTCTAAAAATTCATCATATTATGAATGTGTATCAGTTGCCTCTAGCCACAGTAATAAGCAGTAACATTGTTTTACCATACTATTGTAAAATCTTTCAAAGGCAATCCACGTCAAATTACTCAATTAATAACAGACCAGAAGGATGCTTACCTTCACTGCCAATTTTTCATCAACATATTTACATGCTTCCCTCATAGCAAGCTGTTGATAAGCAAGATTAGTACAAAGAAATAAGTCAATTAGGACAAAAGTTGGTTAAAAGACATGTCAGGTATTTGACTAAAATATACATGCACTTGGTGGGAAATATATAACATGTAATGGGAAAAAAAGAGTAAAACTCACTCTGTATCCGCTAATTATTGATGTTGGATGAATCTTATTCCTAACCAAATCATTTGCTCTCTGCAAAAATTAAAATCCCATCACAGATTCCAATTCCCTTCAGAACATCACGAAGCTTTCAATACCATTAGGGGACAGGGAGGGAGCCACAGATTTAAAAAATAATCAAAGGGATGAAATGGCACAAGCAGCAATTACCTTAAGCAACTCCGCAGCAACAATAACAACTGAAGTAGTTCCATCTCCAACTTCTTTATCCTGAAGTTCTGCCAACTCCACAAGCACCTAAATATGTCAAACATGAGAAGTGAATAATCATTAGTTAGTTAAATAAAGCAGACACTAATCGCTATAACAGAGGCAATAAAAAAAAAAAAAGAGAATAAAAACCATCCACCTTGGCAGCTGGGTGCTCCACTTCTAACATCTTAAGAATTGTGGCACCATCATTGGTAATTGTTACATCACCAATATCATCTACCAACATCTAGAATAAGCAAATCATAAATAACTTTAAAAAAATAAAAAGAGGAAACAAATAACTTGAGAAAAGCAAGTAAATCAAGACTTATATATCCAATTATCCGCTTGGAGTTAACATGGTACAAACGACCATTGGGTCCAAGCAGCCAAAGGTCGCTAGTGTACTATTTCGACGGCATTCTATCAACATGAGAAAACAGAGAAAATACCTTGTCGAGACCAACAGGACCAAGCGAAGATTTGACAATGTTGGCTACAGCTTGACACGCCATCACTACCAGACGAGCAAACAAAACAATTACTTAAGTGAAAATAAGGAACTCCA
This sequence comes from Mallotus repandus, assembly GCA_949671775.1. Taxonomy (NCBI): domain Eukaryota; kingdom Viridiplantae; phylum Streptophyta; class Magnoliopsida; order Malpighiales; family Euphorbiaceae; genus Mallotus; species Mallotus repandus. The sequence goes on from CATIWM010183522.1 coordinate 13,620, forward strand.
TATTTCAATTAAAGAAACTAAAAGAGCAGGCCAAGCAGAGAGAGTGAGAGATAACCATTTTGAGTACGAACGTCCTGGCCGGATTGCCTCTCACCAAGAATATCAGGAGTTTGTGCGGAGATTGCCATTTACGCTTTGAGCGACGGCAAATATCAAACTCTAGATCAAATCTGCGAGCGATGCAGGCAGTTAGGGTTTTTTACTTCCACTAGTTCGAACGAAATGAAATAATTCAGTGCGAGTCACTAGACTAGGGAAGAAGGCTGGAGAATAAACACCTCCTATGTTCTGCTGCCGTTTGTTTCGTTTTAGGTTTCGCCAAGACGATGTCGTTTTATTCTGCTAAGCTCTTCTTCGATTTTGTTTAGCCCAAAACGAAAATCACAAATCCCATCCAGCCCAAAAAAAACATAACCCGGCCTTTTGACCGCCACTTTTTTTTAAAGTTTAATTAAAAAAAAAAAAAAAAAAGCTCGTAGCTCTGGACCGTGATCTTATTATCGCTTGCAATGGCTACACAATTGTGCTTTCTCCTGCCAATTTCCCTCAAACCAAAAAGCCCTCCGAAATCCAACTTTCTCTGCAATGCTTCTAAAATCACCTGCTCCTCGGTCACAGCTCAATCTCAATCAGCTAAACAGCATCTCCTCACTCTTATCTCAGACCAAGACCGAGGTCTCAAAACACAGAATAATCCTGAAAAGCGAACCTTAATTATCCAAGCGATCGATGCAATGGCTGAGGTAGGCAAAGGCACAGTCACCACTGGTAGTTCACTTTCTGCTACGTGGCGGTTGCTCTGGACTACAGAGAAAGAGCAGCTTTTTATTATCGAGAAAGCACCGTTGTTTGGTGCAAAAGCTGGCGATGTTTTGCAGGTGATTGATGTTGAAAGTATGACTCTCAATAACGTTATCACTTTCCCGCCGGACGGCGTCTTCTTTGTTCGGTCAAGCATCCAAATTGCTTCTTCTCAAAGAGTTAATTTTAGGTAATTTCTTTTCTTTTTTTTAATATATTTATAATTTGAAATTGCCATCTCATTTCAGTCATAATTGAATTCTGATTTTCGTTTTCTTCTTCAGATTCACGAGTGCTGTTCTTAGAGGGGAAAATTGGGAGATTCCATTACCTCCGTTTGGACAGGGTTGGTAAGTGCCTACTTTTCTATCTGTGCTCCACGTTGAATTTGTTTTTCTAATTTTATGTAGTTAAGTTAAAGTAGTGTTTTTGAATACTTTATAGGTTTGATACTGTGTACCTTGATGATGATATTCGAGTCGTGAAGGATATTAGAGGAGATTATCTAGTTGTTGACCGTGCACCATATGCTTGGAAAGAATGAAGGGCCTCTCTACTACGTTGACGTGAATTTTGGAATGCAATGTAATTATGTGAGCCCATTGAAATGAATAATTGGACTTTGTGGTTACTGATATGTTCATTTATGGCTAGCATTGCATTTACTTCGGGAAGATGTTAGATTGGAACCAAGTTGAACTTCCTAGTTCCATCTAAATCAAAACTTGTTGGTTTCCTGGACTTGATGTATTCGTAATTGATATAGATAACTGAACATTTTAGTGCTGTTTCACTCTAAATATGGTACGTGGTTATTTGGGATTAGAAAGTATCGTCTGCATTATGTTCCGTCCTGCATGAATAAACAAGGTGGTGTGAACTTGTGGGAAGTGATGTTCTCTGTCCTTGCTTTCTCCTTTCTTTCTTTTTTTTCTCTGAATTTCTTGAAGGGATGAAAATTTTACTCCTTCCTCTGCTCTCCATTGATAGCAAATCAGCTTTTTCTGCATTGCATTGATTTACTTATGTTGTGCTTTTGGCCCTACCTTTATTCACGTTTTAACTTTAATCTGAATGTGATATTAGAATCTAAACTTCAATTTCAATTTTCATTTAATAGTTTCTTTGTTACAGTTGGGAACATCAATTGTTCATAGCATTTTCTAGTAATTTGGTTTGCAGATTAACTGTAGTGGAATTCTGATGGAATAGAAAGGCATTTCATCTAAATTGTATGGCAATCAAAGAGGCAAGCAAAGCGGCCTTCTTTTGCCTTTGTTCATTTCATCTCTGTATGGTCCATCTTTGTGTTGCTGTTTATTGAATCTATAGGTCACCACTCAATTCAGACACTAAATATTTCTAGTGGTTTTTTTCCTTTGCAAGTTAAAAAGAATATTAGAATGCTCAAACCATTCACTTGGAGGATTTGATAATATCATCATCATGCTTTGATCGAGGGAGATTAGGAGTGTGTTTAAACTTTCTCTTTCTTCATCATTTTGGGCTCAATCTCTGACTTACAAGTGACTTTTTGTTTTTAATGACCAAAATAGGGTACTGTTTCTGTATATTTTTCCTTTCATTTTCTTCTTCATCTCTACCTTGTCAAATTTCACCTTGGATTGATCTAGTAATTTTCCAAGTGTTATATTATGTCAGTTGTACATCAACTTGCAACTCAGAAATGAATATCCGATGCTTCCATATGGATAACATTTTTCCACTTTACCAATGCTTCTTACAATTGAATCATGTTTTCCATTAATTCAATTAGTCACGGGTTCTTTTTGTCATATTAGAAACACCTCTTTCTCTGAATTTTGTATCATGCTGTATTTCTAGTTTATTTGTCTCAGATTTCATTTTGCATTTTTGACATGAATTTTGCAAGAGCCTAACTGATAAAGTGCCTATTTTTAGGTTCGAATCTCTTTACCTTAATGATGATTTACAAACTGCAAAGGATATACGTGGAGATTGTTTAGCCGTTTCATGTGCTCCTTATAATTGATCAGAGTGATCAGCGTAATGATCTGGTAATCTGCAACTTGTATATGAAGCATAATTTGACATAAAACAATATTTTCTTGTACAGATTCCTATAATCACTAATGTGGCTTGGATTTTATTTTGCCACTATGAAAATGATCTTTGTGCATATTTCTTCGTGCTCTATTTATTTGCATTGTATAACCCACTTGTTTTTATTCCATTTTCCTTTTAATCGGCCGTTGTGTTTTTCTCAGAATTAGCTAACCCAAAAACTATGGAAACACCTTGTACTACAATGACAGTTGTCTCTGTATTGTAATATAAATTTTGCATTTTGGTTATGGTATTCCTCGTGCTGATATCAGGGCCAATCAGTACTATTTTATGGTCATTATTCTCAAATAAAAAAGTACTATTTTATGGTCATCAGTGCCCTTTTGTTGTATATGTCATATGTGCAAGCATGCTCGTCTTATGATTTGTACAGTATTATCTTGTATATATCTATTGGCGTGTATCAGGTGAAGCAGGCTATGGACATGCATCGTGTGGGATGTTATGGTTGGAACTGTAACTTATTGCTCCATCCCATTGATAAACAATTGGGAAATTTGTTGTTTCTGCCTGTCTTGATACTCCTATCGCATGATCATGTTCTGTGTGTAATGATTGGATTGAATATCAATTTTTTTTATTTTTTTTATTTTTTTGTTTGCTCTCTAAGCAGGTGTTTTGTAAAAAAAAAAAAATCTAATTTCTATCAACTAATGAACATTGGTAAGGCTAAGGCCTACGGTCTTGTCTTCTGATGTTGATCTTAAGTAAATGAAGATGACAATTTTAAACATCCCTTCTTGTCGGAGAAATGAATTGGACGATAATGGCTCCTTGAGAATTTTGGTGGTGGAGAAATTGGAAGCTGTGCTTACGTACTAAGTTGGTCTTGCCTGATGTTGATCTTTAGCAAATGAAGATGACGTTTTTAAACATCCCTTCTTGTCGGAGAAATGAATTGGATGATGATGGCTCCTTGAGAATTTTGATGGTGGAGAAATTGGAAGCTGTGTTTACGTACTAAGTTGGCTTTGGATGTGCTGCTTTTCCTTTGATGGTGTTATACAATTTGATTAACCATTTCTGCTGCTTTGTCTTTGGTGATGTTCAACAATCTGATTACTACCTATTTTCCTGTGCTTATCAGCTCAAACATATCCCCTTTTGCTTTATGCTATTCTTAAAATAAAGCAGAACAGCCCACTTTCTGTGTTCCCTTTGAGTAGCATTTGTTCGATGCAAGCTGTTCGGAGAATCTTGGATTGGACCTAAAGGCATCACTAACCTAAATCAAGGGAGCTCCCACCAGCGATTTATGATCCACATGTGATGCAGGAGCAAGGCCCATCTGCCAAAGTAGCTGCATGAGAAAACAAAACAACAACACACCTGTTTTAGTGGATTGCTGATTAAAAACGTTTGGACCCCACTAACAAAGCAACTTTTATCATAATAAAAAAGTTAAAAATTGTACACCATAAATCCAGCAGTGCAGGCTACACCATAGGGGCTCTGGGTACGGAATAAATTCCTGAAATTGCTGGGGCAAAACGTGTGTACAAACCAAGCTCTCTTTGAACAAACCATGGCAAAATCAAAGAGCAATAAGTTCTATTGAGGAAGGAAAAGAAATTTACTTCCATTTTAAAGGGAAAGAATGGAGATGCAATGGGAGGTCTGGCGTGGTGGGTGGTAGTGATTTTTTTTTTTTTTTTTTTTTTTTGGGAGGGGATTTTGTGTGGGGCTGCAATGCTTCTAAGCCTCATATTGCATGGGCCCATAAAGACTAAATGGGTGGCATGCTGTGATATATCTTTGACAGCGACACAGATCCACCTTTAACAATAATTCTAGCGTTTGCTGTCAAGTTACGTTATGTCGGCGAGTTCGGTTTCAGACAGCCAGACTGCAGCCTGTTCTTTTCTTTGTTTGTTTCCTTCCAACTGCGTCCTTACTTACATATCAGTTCTTCGTTCCTTGTTTTTTTTTATCTTCTCTTTTTTGTGTGTTCCCTATTGTAGAACAGTTCATTTAGAAAATGATAATAACGTTTTAAGCGTATAACATATTGATAACTAATACAATAAACTTAAAAGTTTTAATTAAATCTGACCTTAATTATTATAATTAAGGATTTTAAAAAGGTCAACCGGAGTTATGTCATGACTGCGACGTTTGCCTGCTTCAAAATTTAATTGTTACTAGTGTCAATGGCGTGGGAACTTAATTTCCTTCTGCAATAATATACATATACTTGAAGACATTGGTGGGTGCTTCATACATCATTTATGATTTCAAACCTTATTAATTCCGCTTTTATTTGGATTCTTACTTGAAAATATAGCAACATGGCTAACTAAGCTATGTATATTTGACTTATTGTAATGATGGATTTAAAGAAGAAGAAAAAAAGAAGACAGAATTTCGCGTGGAAATGGGTACTTGAAGTGCAGGTGATAAAAATTTAGCCTTGCTGCGTTCTAAATTTATAAATGAAATGAAGTAACACGACATAAGATTGCTGAAAATTCTGTGATGAGTACAAAAGCAACGTGGACGGTGAAGGTTTCTTCAAGACTACTGAGAAGACGAAGTAAAGTGGCAAAGCATATAGATATATATACATATGAATATGTGTGTGGAATTCTGGTGCAGATCTTGGGTGGTCCCCTAATCAAGTTAAAGGGGTTTGTAGAGGTTATTGTTTTCCTTTTGGGACACATTTGCGTGTGGTTGACGTGCACAAAAGTTTGCCTTCTCCATGTTGTCCTACGCCATATCACGATCATTGCTACCTAATTCATCTTATTTACACACACTATATGTATGTATGTATTTCCAATTCTCTAACGTCACTTTGATTAATTGCATTTGCTTCTTCTTCTTCTTAATTAATAGTTTCGAGTAGCCTCAGACCCGCCTATTGAATCCCCTCTTCTCTTTTGATCTAAAAGGAAATTTTTATAATTAAGATCCTTTGACCATATGTAAGAGAAATAAATTGAGTTTTTATTTATGGGTTTTTTTAAAAAAAAAAATAATGTTCTTCGTGTATAGCATTATCCGATTACCTGATGAGGTGAGCTAGCTATAACCTTAATTTGCCCTTCTAGCAATCTCTTGACGTGTTTCTATATCTTCATGCTTTTTAGTGCGACACTGACATGCATGCACACTAATGGTTCCAACCCAACTCTTCAATACATGAATGGGAAATTTTTGGCTTCTCATTTAATGGTCACATGTATATTGTATATATGAACATGTGCATTGTAACATTCATTTTATCGATTGGATACCCTGCAAACATTTAAGAGCCGGATCATCCAGTTAAGAATCCAACTAAAAATGAATGAATATCAATAATTGTTTGAATCAGATAGTAGGAGATTATTTTAACTTAAATAATATTTTAAATTTAATTTTTAGTATATGCAATTGTGTTAAATTAATTATTGAAAAATTTTTATTTCTCTTTAAATTTTCTCTGAATTGAATCGGATTAATAGTTCAGATAAAAAAATCAATCATTTTAATTTTAGGAGGGTGAAGTAAAAAATAGTAATAAAAAGAGAATTTGTGCAACTTTTAGTATTTCTCAAAGGTTTTACCAGGTTAAAATCCCAATCAAATCTAACCATCAATACTGGTTTTAATTGATTAATCAAGAGTCTAATCTTTATGAGTGATGAACTATTAGGGTTGGATCATGGATGATCACATCAACTTTCCGCCTTAATTGATTTGGTGGATCAGCATATATGATTAAATGGGAAACAGTAATCTACATTAAGGAGATTAATCATAAAAGAAAAAGAAATGAAAAGAAAGCAAACATATAATATAAGAACCCTACCAGCCTCCATCCTTCACATCATCATATCTAATTGAGCAGTGAAAAACTGACAGTGCTCAAAGACATCGAATGACGTCCTTCTTGCACAGCAATGGTGGTAGTTTTTGCAGATTGCTCATTGATATTTTCAATGACTAGCTTTATACACATATAGACACACACACTATTTGCATCGTTGGATGGCCATCTCATGTGATAAAAATTGAAAATATAATTAAAGAATCTTAGAAGGGTTTTCATCTCATTAGTTGTATCTACATACTCAACACTTCTTGAGTTAAAAGTTATAAACAAGTTTAAGTGTTTTTGACTTAATAGTTAAGGCATTATAGAATTTGATCTAACCGGAATTATTTTTTTTTTCTTTTAACAGTAAAAAAAAAAAGTCTCCCAATTAATTAGAGATAAACAAAAATGATGACTAGTTGTTGGCTTAGGCGATAATAACAAATAGCATAAGTTAATTACTTAGTATGGTGATCAATCATCTAACCCCCATTGGCCTAACCCAAAAAGAGGCAGATTGGTAGCTTTGCCAAACCCACCTAGTCCTCTTTACTTAGTATGGTTATCACCTTCCATCACGATCACTGCCTTCAATGTATGTCATCATCCACATTTTTTTTCTATCAATTTTAATGCTTTCCTAGAAAACTAATTAATCAACAAGACGTCGCTTTACTGATTTTAGCTACGGATATTTTCTTTGAATTAAATCATTCTTAAAGAAATTTCATTAAATTTTAACTAATTCAATTTGATTTAAGTAGAATTATAAGAACTATAAATATTTTTTAATAATTAATTTAATAAGTACTTTAAAAAAAATAATTAATTTAATGTGATTATATTTATCACAACTAAAATTCAAAACATCATTCAAATGAAAATAGCTCTTTCTAACTAACCCTAATGGTTGTTGGTGCTATCGGTATTTTAATATATAAACCATTGAAAAATATATATATATCAGAAAATATTATCAGTTGTATTGAATTAATTTTTTTTTCAATTTTTATATATTAAAAAGTTCGTAGATAGCTGTTTTTTTATGAAAATTTTATAAAATTAACAATAACATCAAATATTAATTGCAAACTAGTCGACAATATGAACTTTGTGCAAACTACAAATAATATATATTAATTATTTTAAAATAAATAATTAAATAATTTTAATAAATTATAAATTAATCAAATAATTTATAAAAGTGAGCAGTTAAAATTTTATTGTAATAATTTTATTTGGTTATTTTTTAATAAGAGTACATGTATTTTTAATATACATGGTATTTTTTTTTAGTAAGAGCACATATATTTTTAATAGAAATGATAGATTTTTTTAGTTAAATAAATGAGGAAAAGATATTTTTAGTTTAATAGAATACATATAGATGTCTTAGATAAAGTAGAAGACATATTTTTTGATGGAATAGGAGAGTAGTGTTTTAAATATAATAGAATTATAGTGTTTTAGATGAAATAGAAAATGTATATTTTATAATAATGAAGTTTTATATTTTCATAGAAAATTATTATGAATTTTAATAATTCAACGCATAAGATTCTAGAAGTGAATGCTAATTAAATAATATTAATAAAATGTTAATTATTAATTAATTTTTAAAAATAAAATTATTTATTTTTAAAAAATATATGCACAGTTATATGATCTTTTGTAAATATAAGACATTAATAATATATGTGGATATTTAATTAAAATAACAACAATTTATGCACCTAAAAATAACAACAATCAAAATAACTTAATTAGTTGAGGTTTTTAAGTTTAAATTTGCATATACACATAGAAAAAGAAAAAGAAAAATTTATTTTATATCTCTTTTATTTACACCATTAGAATCACGTATAAGCTAGTAAAAATTCAAAAATTGTTGATATATATATTTATTAGAATAAATGAATACCTAGTATTGTATATAAAATCAATCTTCTATTTAATTGGATATTTTTAGAGATAGACACTAAAATAATTTATCAAATAAATTAATTTAATTTTAGCAAGAAATAAATTATTTAATTGAATATTTTAAGATAGACTCTAAGATAATTTGTAAAATAATATTAAATAAGAATGTAACTTTTAATAGGGAATGCATATGATTTTTTAATATGATTTTTAAGGAAAAATATTATTTTTTATATAAAATATTATGAATTTTAATAATTTAACACCTAAACATTTAGAAGTGGATGCTGATGAAGAGGGACACTTGTTAAAATTTGAATTTAATGGCTACTTTAGAACTCAATATTTGATATATATGTAGATATATAGATACCTCAATTAGCTTAAACTAAATTTATAACCAAAAAATTAATAGTATCATGGATATGTATGAATAATTTTTTAACAAAAAATAATTTATTTGTAATTAAACAATCGATATTTGTATTTAATTTTCTAGAAAATTCAAATTCTGATTAACAAAAAAATAATATACACTTTTTTATGAGATTAATTAATTATTTATTTTTGACAATTTTTACAAGCAAGTTAAATGCACGTATACCTTAACAAGTTGCAATCAAGTATTAATTCTAAAGAATATGGTGATCGCTTTTAAAACTCTTTTAATTAGAGATAAATAATTTCAAAGGTGTGCTTAATCATTCTTTCTTTGAAATTTTCAACCGCTAATTTTTTTATAATGACAAATAACGATTCACAAAATCTATTAATTTCCTTTCATTGTCAGTTCATGATCATATCTAATATAATAATTAATTAACCACAAATACATATATATTAATATATATTATGATCTTCTTGAGCATATTATATATTATTATTATAAACAAGATTAAAAAGATAGCATATTGCTTTTTAATTGCTCGCTTTAAAAAGATTCAAAGAAAAGGCAAAAGAGAGGATAGGTGATGGCATACGGCGGTGCACGCACGCTTAGAACGCCAAAAGAAAGGGAGATTTGGAACTTTGTTCAAGTGATGTGATGTCATTCAACCCAACATTTCAATTTTTTTTTTTTTTTGTTTATTTGGCCTATTATGCGACACAGACGGCTATTATAAATATTATATATATATTCGTGGGTTTAAGCAAAAAAGGTAATGTATTTGAATCAACTTTGCCAACATCTTCATTATTTTATGTTTTCGAATCATTAATTTATGTTACCAAAAGCCGTACAATTATGCGCATATGTTATCATGAATTATTCGTTTATAGACACAGTTATGTTAAAATTGCACATAACTATGTTTAATTTTAGATATTTTTCATTAAATTGATTCACTTTAAGCATGTACTTTAAAACGCTTTGCGTCATATTTAAAGACATTTAAATAAAAAAAAAAGAAAATTTCACATGTTAATCTTTCATTATCTTTGTATTTAACTGGTTTATCTTTCATTATCTAAAAGTTATACATTTTGAAGCAGGCAGTAATACTAAAATTATCTTTAAAATTAGTGGAGAATGTCTAGCCAAATTGGCTGGTCCATGTTCAAATTCAGCATTGTTAAATTTGAGGTAATTAAAAAATATCTCCCTCTCCACTAACAACTAATAAATTAACCGTTGTGATCTTACAAAATACTAACAAGCGACATCTGATAAAAAAAATATCGTTAAAGTTATACAATATTAGATTTTAAAATTATAATCAAAAGAAATAATTTATTTTCAAGAAAATAAAAATTTTATATATCATGTTAAATATAAATTTGATTTTTATTTGCATATTGTGACAGGTGTTAATAAAAAGATTGACTTAATAAAAAATCTGATGCAAAATTAACTTATAATTAGAAATCTGCATTTAATAAGATCGCATATCACCAACTCGATTTTTTAAATTAAAATAAAATGATTTATTTAGAATTATTTTTAAAGTTGACTATAATCTCTTCTCGAAGTATCTATTAATTAATTAAGTTCATCCTCTTTTACAAATAGGACATTGTTTTTTTAATAATTCACATGTTCAACTAAATTAATAGGTTGGTTTTAATAAATTTTTATACAGTAAAAATATGTTTTTAAAAAAATTAAATATATATATTTATACCAATATTATATATTTAAAAAATATTAAGTTTTAATGGACAAAAATATTAAAAGTAATACCAATGTAATAATAATAAGAAATAATTACAAATTTGTTATCTTAATTTTTGTGATTTTTTATTTGAATATTTGAACTTTTTTTTTAATTAAGTGTATGAACTTTAGAAAAATATACAATGTAGTATCTCTAGCAGATTTAATGTTGATTGGATGTTGAGTCAGATAAAATATGATCAACTTTTATTTTAATTATTAGTTATATCATGTGTCACGTGTATTACATTATTTAAAAGATAAAATTAATCTTATTAAAAATCATAAATTGGCAAAAATAATTTCAACATTAACTTTTATCGTAAACATTTAAAGTGATTGAATAAAGATAATTTTATTTTTAAATAATACAATATCTGTGATAAATAATATAGTTAATAACTGAAATAAAAATAATTTTTATTTGATCTAACTGATCATTTATTTAATATTAAAATTAAAAATTATAAAAATTAGGATATCAAATTTATAATTTTTTTCCAATAATAATAATTTGCTTTGAGAATTACAATAAGATGCACACTGTCAGGAATGGGTAAATGGAGGCTAACAGCACATGACAGATCCTCCTTCAAAAAAAAAAAATTATATATATATATATATATATGTATTTTTATTTTTTAATAGTGAATTGTTAAACGAAAAGAAGATGGAAAGAGGAGTGGGCCCACGTGATGCTTATCAGCTTTATCTTGTACACTCTCTTCGTGTATCACACCATTCCTTTTTGTCCTAAATTCATCTTCACCTCTTCCTTGTGACTTATCAGATTTAGTATTTTATCATATATATGAAATATATATATTTTTGACTTGGTGGTATTTGCATAAAATGCTACAATTCTATGCTGAATTTTTAAAAAATTCATGTTAAATTTTTGAAATTAATATTTTTTTTAACAAATAAATCATATAACTTAAACATTTTTTAAATCAAATGAAATACACACCATCGACAATATTTTTTTAAAATCAAATAAAAATAAATTTCATAAATGAGTGATTATAAGATTTCAATTCTATATCTCACAATATCCACTTAATTAAATTTAAAAATAATATTTTTAATATTATATATTTTATTTAAAAATTACCAACTATCACTAACTATATAATTTTTATAATAATAATAATAATTTAAAAATGCAGCATAAATTGATTAGATTATGTAAATTTAATTTAATTTTTAAATCAGGTGGAATAAGAATTTTTCAGGTTACATGGACGGTGGAGATGTGTGATCAGAAGCATAAAAATGGAGGTGCGAAGCAGGGAGATGGAATTCAGGGGTGGGGGGCTGGCTGGTTGGCTGCTTTCTACTTTTGATTATGGTGTTGTAGACTGGGATTAAAGTTTAGCAGTAGCTAAGGCGGTACTGTACTTTTTTTTAATTTTTATTTTTTCAATAACATTCCTAAATTGCCTATGTAAATTCGCTTATTGACATTTATATCCCCTCCTTGTTATAGACACCAGCAGTTGCGAAGTTGACCCTTTGGTTGTTCTTTACTTCCGTTTTTACCACTTAACGTCTCCCAAGGAAAACATACTCACCCTCTCTACGCGCGTCTTCTCACTTTCCTTTAATCCTCCGGCTTATTGAAAATTAAGCAAATAATATATATATATATATCCGAATTATAATAGAATTTAATTACAATATTTAAGATTTTTTATTATAAATGCTTGTAACATATAATAAAAATTTAATTCTAGAAAGTGTTTTATTTTAGGATAAATATAAATTTTGTTTGATTTAATTTTGAGTAAAAACTAGTGAACTATGAATTATAAATTGCATAATGTGTGGTTTTTAAAAATTATAATTATAAAAATTTTAATTTTATATTTATATGTATTAAATGTTAAACTATTAAATTCAAAATTTACGTAACATTCACTTCTAAAATTTTATATATTAAATTATTAAAATTTACAATATTTCTCTATAAAAAATATAAAAATATTAATCTAAAATACTATATATCAATGCAACGCTTAAATAAATAATTAATTAATATTATTATTTGATAATAGGTAGATATTATATTTTTATTAATCAAAAATAAAACATTTAATGTACCATAAATTTAATCATTAAATATAATATATTTAAAATTATTATTATTATTTTTACATTTGTGATACAAATTCAATTACGCCACCATCACAAAGTAGGTTTTACATGGTGGAGAGAGAAATTAAATGTAAAATCTTGATAAGAACAAAAGCTATGACTGCTCGAATTAGATGTGAAGTGTACTTGAAATGCGTTAATATCTCATCCGAATGAGTGAAAGTCACAGTACCGTATGGTGAGCGTAAGAAAGCAATTGAAACAACCAATTATATATGGCAGACAGGAGAAGCAGAAGAAGACAAACAAGAAGAAAAAGAAGAAATAAAGAAATAAAAGCATGAGAAGGGTACAGAGGGACAAAAGAGTCATTTTAGACATCTAAAATTTTTTAAGGTTCACATCTCACTCTCCTAACTGAAAACGACTGCTGCAAGCAACCTGTGGTCTACCTGTGTATATATTTTTCCCATTCTTATTTATTTATTAATGTTTTTATTTTTCTGTGGGGATTTCACACACCGACTCACAACAACAAGTGCTCTCTTATTTCCTATTCTTTTTCATATGCTCCATGCTCCATCTCTATCTCTATCTCTGAGCTAGTGATCCCTGTTACATATGCAACAGCAACACTACTACAACTTGTCGCTCTGCTCTGCTTATCTCATATTATATATATACTTCAATTCAATTTGCTTCTCTTCTCTTTCTTGGGTTTGGGTTTGGGTTTGGGTTCTTTTCATAATTACAGTATCCTGACTCATATATATTCAGCATATAGATATATACTCTATCTGCAAATTGGGGAAAAAAGAAGAAGAAAGTTTTCTCTTGATTTTTCTGCTCCCATCAATGGTGGATCTTCTTCAAACTGTATGTTGCATGTGCGGCGACGTTGGTTTTGCTGACAAACTTTTCCGTTGCAACAAATGCCGCCATCGCTATCAACACTCGTATGCTAGCTAGCTTCTTTTCCTCCTCCATCTTCTCATCACCATTTATTAACATCTTCTCCTCCATTTGGCACACATATATGTATATATATGTATACATAGAAACACGCACATATATGTGTATTATATGTATCTATCATGTATATCATTATCTGTTATCGTCATCTTTGATAAGCACTTATAACTGAATTCATTTCTTTCTCACCAAAGGTAGATATATATGTATATTTTTTCCCATATATACCCACCAATCACCATGTCAACCACCACCCACCACCACTGCCACCATAACACCCCATGAAATAATCATCATATATGATCACGGGCATGTTTTAATTAATTATTACGATTTGTTTAAGGCAACCTCTCCACTTTTTTTTAGTTTCTGAAAATCTTGAATCTGTGTTTTAGGTATTGCAGCAACTACTACAGCGAATTCGCGGAGCCGATTGAACTTTGTGATTGGTGCCAGAGTGAAACAAGGAATGTAAGAAATGGAAATTCTTCGAAGAAATCAGTTGCTGGACATGATATTGGAGGAGTCACGAACCGATCCGAGTACTCAGGTGATAAAATCAAGCAACATGATCGCGACGAAACCGCCGCCGAGAAAGGAAAGAGCCCGAGTGCCAGTGGTGTGCCTTCTCCAAGAACAGCTACCCGCAGGTACAAGCTTCTCAAGGATGTCATGTGTTAGGAGGGGAAGTTATTGGGTGTTCATATAGTAGCAACTACTAATTAACTATATATTAATTATAATTAAGATGTTTTTTTGAGTGCTTCTTTTCTTTTTCCTCGTTTCTGTTTGTGCTGTGTTTTGATAATTGTTGATCAGTAAGTTGTTAATAAGATAATGCGCACTTTTCTTGAATATGATCGGTGGCACAAGTTCTTAAGCTCTTTCCCTTTTTCCAGAATTCCTTTTTATACAATAATCTCGCTAGCTTTTGCATTTGGGCCTTTCAAAGTTACAAGGATATATTGATAGATTATATAGGTTTCGTGCAAGAAAAAATGGATGAACAAACAATAACATAATAATCGGGTCAGTACGATATACTCACCAAATAAAAGAATCTGATTCAGTAAAAAAGTATGTTCTTGTATAAACTTTAAAATAATCAAACAGTGCCGAGACAAACTGTTGGATAAGGATGAACGATCAAAATATTCATCATATATTTTATGTACATGTGTATATGTAGGGTTTATGTCAGGGTTCTTGGAAGGAGCTGCACTTCTATTCATTTGCTTTTGTTGAGACTCTTAAGAAAAAATTGAATGCACTAGTGAGGTTCCTTTTGCCCAAAGAATAGAATTCATGGTACCTAAACCTGCAAACTTTTACAGATTCATTGAAAGCCTTTAATTGCTAGGCCCCCATCATTGCTGTCGAAAAGAAACCAGAAAACTAAATAGAAAAGGAAATATTAGGATTAAAAAAACAAAAGAGATTTAATTGGGAGAAAAGTTAAAGTTGTAGTTGGTTTAAGGCCATACATTTTTTTTATACTTTGTTGATTTTGTAGTACTGTGGTTGACCGCAGTTGTATGGAAATATCTCTAAAGTACACAAGCTGATCAGGTCTCGTCCACTGTATTTGTTTTGGCCATTTATGACAAAGCAACAAAAGCTCCTCCTAATTAGGGATCAGCTTGATAATGAAGCCAATAAACCCTTATCTTCCATAATCTCTATTCCTTTCCGACTCCTTAGTCTATGGATCTTGCCAATTGGGTGATCACTATTTTCATTTCTCTGCCCACTCATTGCCCAGTGCTTGTCTGATCGATGACCCTTTATGTGAACCTAATTTATTGATAAAGGCAACTCCATCGCATCCCTCGCCTATAAATAACCAAATTATGTCCCAGTAGCATATGTACACTCTTTCCTTTATTTCCGAACTATCCATCATCAACACTCACATGCATGGTTGCTTGCTCCTTTCATTAGCCAATAATATTGCACAGAAATTTCTATTCTCCTATCCATTGTATTTATATATGTAAAATAAAACTACATGTTTTATTTTCTTTTTCTTTTCCTTGGTGCGGGCAAATCTTGTTTTTTATTACAGTATTTTTCAACTGGATCTTAGAGTATCTAAGCTGATAGAGATTGCCATCGTTCACTTCGTTATGATTATGCATATATACAGTGTTTGACCTTAGCTATATCAGAAGCAAAACGACAAACATGTAAATAAATCTCCCATGAAGATTCTGAATGATTACTTGTTTGCCTTAATTCCAGGAAGTTGAAATGGTTTAGCTAATTGAATGTAGTAAATCTCTTTTATCCGATAAAGACTGTTTCTCTTCGAAGATTACGTGATAAAGTCGTGACACTTTGTCTATTAAAGTTTTGATATTGGTTTCAGATGGGATCGATTACAAGGTGGGGCAAGCACTATCTCAGTCGAGTCACCATTAATGGTTATATATATATAATGTTAATGTTAGTTAACATATTATATTTGGTTGACCTACTTAGCTAATTAAAGAGAGCTTGAAAAGCTTGTGATCTTGAAAAGTTCTGCAAATAAAAGATATTAAAGTTGATTGCTAATGGGTAAATGGATCTACCACTAAAGCAATACTTGGATATATCAGTAACAATATCAAAAATGTCAACCCTTAATCTTAATATACAGTGTTCTCTACCACTCAGTCACCATTTTTTTGTTTTGTTTTGATAACTTGTTCAATAATCCTTCAAATCTTTACGTACAAAAAAAGTTGGGTAAACTCATGAGATTTTTTCTACAATGACCCTATGTTTAAATTAGATATCTGTATATGAGAATAATGTACGGATGTAAGTAATTTGTTAAATATATAACTCAAGTATGATTGGATTTAAACTTCTATTATTGATAATTCTTTCTTTAAATGGAGTTATAATTCTTTATAAAATTTAAAATATATGGATTCGATCTTTCACTCCTTTTATGACCTGTCAGTTGTTTAAAAAAAATTAAAATGCTAAACATGCAATATAAGTCTACATAATAATAATAATAATAATAATAATAATAATAATAATAATAATGTGGAGTATCAGGTTTTTTGGTCGTTGAAAGATCAAAACCCATTAAGCCAATCTAGCCATCTTACATTACAAAAATATGATTAATTAGGATCATACTAGATTTGATTTGATGAGTGATTGATTGACTTGGGTAAACACAAGGATGATTAGAACGATGTTGGGTTAGATTTTCAATATGATAAATTTTATATATGACGGTCAAAGGTCTTATAAAATAATTTTATTCTAAACAATATATGTGCAGTACATGTTATTATAAATAAATGTATGTGGCGGTCGTTTCATCCTCGCGTGCGAGAGAGATACAAAGAGTAATGGTCCCCTCACGTGCGGGTTTTCGAGGAAAGGCAGAGAGAATTCCTTCATGTTTGATGTTGCCCTTCACATACATATAGATCGGAGATTTTTTTTTATTCACATGTTACACAATATATATATATTAAATTCAATTATGAAATAAAATAATCCCTCAAATTTATTAAATAAAATAATTGAAAAGCAAATAAAAATATAGTAATACGAGCTTCTTTAAAAAAAAAAACTTAGAAGTTGTAGTAATTGCATTTTGGCCTAATGACTAAATTCTTCTATAAATATTGTGATTAGAGATTGAATCTCCATTTTTTTCCGCAACTTTCTATATACAATACAATGCTCAATGTTAATTAAAAAAAAAACTTGAAACTCATTTCAAAACATATTAAAACATGTGGTATGTTTGAAACAAAAAAATTGTGACCTTTTAAGCCTAGCAACTTGTAAGACTTTCATAAGAAATTTTAATGTAATATTAATTTTTAATATCATTTTACTCTTAATTTAATTAATAAACATTTTATTTTAATGAAATTTAAACAGTTGATAAATAAATTTACCGTCAATATTTACATTATGTTAATATTAGATTACATATTTTTAGTGATATATTAGTTAATAAATTATTAAAATATTAAAAAATTTAAGTATAAAAGCGTTTAATCAGATAATGTATTTTTTCTTTAAATTTCTTCATCAAATACTTTTTTTTGCCACTACAGATATTATTTTTTCTATTTTTTTTATTCAATAAATACAAATTTTTAATCTGTTCGTTTTATTTTTTTATTCATGAAGTTATTAATCCCTTTATGGGATTTTGGTGATTCTCCTCTATGAAGTTTATCGTTCTCTCTATTATCAAACTTTTTGTTAGTATTTTTACAATCAGATTCAATTAAAAATTATAGAGTCGATTTATGATTAATGAACGCTATGAAGTGAAGCATAAAAATTGTTGAATAAATCATCAAGCTGTTAATCAAAATAGCTCTGTCAACGTGATTGAAGAATAGCGACGAACGGTTTCATATCTTCAATGAGAGTTTTTTTTTTATATTTCTTGATTGTATTTTATTCATATTATATGTTCATCAAGATATATTATTGATTTTCAATGAATGAAAAAATTATTTTTTTTCTCAAAAAAATCATATAATTCATTTTAATTTGATATTGCCTTCTAAAAGCTATTTATCATATATGCCTCAAAAGAATATATAAATGTAAAGATTTTTTATAAATTGGGTTATTATATAATTATACATGAACTTTAGTCATTTTCGTCAATCTATTTTACTTTTAAAATTATAGCAAATTAGTACATGAATTTTTAAATTTATTGCAAATCTATCCACGATTCATATGTTCATACTAAAATGGTATGTTGACATATATATGTGCAAATTATTTGTTGAAAGCAAGGATATATATGAAAAAAAGAAGAAAGGTAGTAATATATTTGAAAAAAATAAAAGTTAATGATAGAAAAATATTTAATTTATTCTTATAATTTTCACATCTGTAAATAAATTTACATACGCATGTTATGTAAGTATAGACACATATTATTTTAATCGTGAATAAATTAATAAAAAATAAAAAAAATTATAGATTAATTCACTATAATTTTAAAATATAATAAATTGATAAAAATGTAAGAAAGAAAAATATCATTGATGTCAAAAACCCTTTATATATCATTGATACCAATACATCTTCACCATGAAATGTAAGAAAAGAAACATTCAAATGAAAACAAAAGTGGTTGACTGGACTATTATTTTGGGCCAACTTTACGCCCTAGTCAAAGAATTACAAAAACTTACAAATAAATAAATAAGTAAAAAGGCTAGGATGTTGCATTTTTTTCTTTATTAATAAAATAAAATAAAATGGTAAGATAATTTAAATATTAATAAATTATATAATATAAATAATTTTTATTTTAATAAAAATTAGTTTTATAAATTAATAATAACAGAATTTAAATATTATTTCTCATGATATTCTTATAAAAAAATGAACCATTTGATTATTTCTTCTCGTATTGCATGTTTTTGTTGAGGCATTAGTTGATACAATTAACATGGTGGCCGCCCTTACATAAAGACAATGACTCATTTATTATATCTTTGACTTTGACATTGACTTGCGAATTGAACAATCCAATCCATTTTCTATTATTTATTTTATCTTTTACACAAATTAAAAATATAATTAGTTAAAACAAGAAGAAGAAAAGGAAGGAGAGTGAATTTGGGTTCTCAACAGCCGTAGTTGGTGAACTAAATTATCATTTCCAACAACCTCATGGGACCTGCCCTTTGCTTTTTCAGGTGGCTTATATATACATACATATATATATCATAATTTTTATAGCGACCACTTAAAAATTGAGAAAAAAACCATACTACCCATTGCTGGTAAAATACACATAATCCATAATCAACATTTGATGGTTCAATTTTTTTTTTTCATTTGATATTTTTGGTATCCGGTGGTTACTAGGATTCCGACTAATTTGGAGTTGAGTCGGATGGACTCACAAATGGGGTAAAATTCTTCCAACATTTGTTTTCTTTATATATAAGATTCGAATATGAGATCTTATTTAAGAAAATCTAAGTTGCTTGCCACTTGGACCAGCAAATGTTGGTTGAATTCGAACTTGTTTGAGTTTCGCTGATGCCCTTCACTTCTTCGGTACTGGTAGGATGGGTCTATCAACTCCACTCATATATTAAAAAAATAGATGTTGAAACAATTTTATCCTTTTTATAAATCCATCGTATTTAAATTCTAAAATAATTAGAGTTTTTATAACTATCAGATACTGGACAAATGGATGAAAAATGGGAATGACTCCCTCAAGTTCATTTTTTTCTCAAGTGCACCATTAGATTAGTGGCACGTGTTAAAAGTCAATTGAATGATTCATATCATTTTAAACAATATATATACATGATTAGATATAAAAATGAAAATGAAAATTATTATCAAAATTAAAATATTTATTTATCTTTAACTGAAAAATATATTTTTAATAAAATGAATATATTTTGCTCTTATAATTTTAAAAAATACTTAATTTTTCTAATTAGTTCAGTATATTATTGTAAAAATAAATGGGTATTATTTATATATTTTTACTAAAAATATTTATTTTTCATTTTAATTTATTGTAAAAATATAAATATATTATACTAGTGATAGTTTTATGATAAAAATAGTGCCATGTAAATATAATTTTTAGAATAAATATGAATTATTAGATTCACTTATAGTGAGGTGTCATTGATATGATAGTGGACTTGAGGAAACTTGAGAAAAAATGAATTTGAGGGAGACACTCCCATGAAATATAGGTACGCTCATTTTTTCAGTAAGTAAGATATGATGATTTAGTGGTGGTTGAATTGTTTGCAGAATTAACTAAATAAAACAATTTTGTTTTCTTTGGTAACGAAAGAAACAAAATAAAACTAGCTAGATTGCTTATATTTGAAAAAAAAAAGGTTCTGAAGTTGGTGTGTGTGTAGATTCTCAAGTTAGGTCTTTTACTTATCCGTTTAAAATCGGTCTCCATATTTTCTCAAATGGTCATTATTGAACTAGCTTGAACCTTGTAAAAAGATTTTGGATCAGTTTGAGTTCTTTCTGAGGACATGGTAAAAAGATGTATGTGTTTCACCAAACATTGATTTTGAATTTTTCATTGCTAATCTTGAGTAATTATCACGTCAAGAAACATTCTAAAAAATCGCACTTAGTGAGGAGTTCTATTTTACGAGATTACTTTTCTTTTTCACTAATGTAAATTTTATTTTAACTTTAACTTTCTTTTCTACTAATGAAAAAACTTCTTAAGAAAATCACAATTAGCAAAAACAAATATAAGACCTGTCACACAAAGATATATTGCACCCTCATATCATATTAATAACATATATGATTGAATTAAAATTAGTGAAATCATATGATGCGAGCTGTTCTGTTTAAGTGATTTTCCAATTTTGAGAAAAAAATAACATTCAATCATTATTATAGTTAATTTAATAATATTACAAATCTAACAAAGAGATATAATATAGACCGAAAAAATAAATAAAAAAAATTCAAAATTATAAATAACTATTGATTAAAACATAATATTTCTATTATTATTATAGATTCAAAAAAATTTAGAAACAACACTAAATTATATGTCTATCAAATTTTTGTATGAAATATTAAGCAATAACCGGTTAATCATATCATAATAATTTTGTTAAAAGAAGAAAAAAAAAAGAATTCACGTACGCAAAGTTACAACATGCACAAAAGAAAGTAGTATATTAACGTTAAATACGTAATGAATGTGGACCATGGAGATGATGTGATTCTTAGACGAAAGGCTTGATTAGTAGAAATATCAGACTCCAACAAAGAACCAGGTGTGTAATTAGGGTTGGATCCGTAAAGAGCTTGAACTCCTTCTATATCATCCACACTCAAACCCACCTTCTTCTTCCTCGGTTTCAAGCTAGGGTACATTACCGCTTCTTTAACAGAAGAATGTGCCAACCCTAGCAAATGCCCAATCTCATGCACTGCCACCGATTCTAAATCCACTGCAACCTTTGATTTCTCCTTTTCGAAATCAATCGCCCAAGCTTCCGCTGCATCAAAATGAAACCTTCCGCTCTCCGGGGAAAAAGAATGTGCCAACACACCTAATGTTCCATCAAACGGCTCTCCATCGCCGTGATCACCGCTGTAAAATCCTATCTTGATATCAGCGAAACCATAATCACTTGTCTCTATAAAGCTCACCGGAATCACCGAACCCCATCGACTAAAAGCACGTTTAAACGCCTCCTTTAAATCCGATATTTTCAAATAGGTGATCAAATTATCCGGCGAGAATGCATACGTTAAAGTCATCGGTATGCTGCGACTCCACCTTGGTTTCCCTGGAAAATACACGTACTTTTTTGAAGCATGCAGTTTGTGTACTACTGTATCGGGCACGCCGCATCTCGGAGCCATTAATTGTGAAATTGTATCAAGATCAAGCTTACCAGTGACTGGAAGTCCTAATTTAGTTTGATACCGATAAACCGCCAATTCGAGACGAGCATCGAAAGTGTCAGTTATGTTGCTGTAATCTTGTACCGGGAGATAACCGAAGTGGCGGAAGTATGTTTTGAGCTGGGACATGCCGTTGACGTGGCTACCTCTCCTGGCATTGAGGAACCTATTGAAACTGTGCCACGTATAGTTGTTCCTGTCGTAATAGTAGTTATTGAAATCTGTTTCTGTTGGGGCTGTTAACATTCGTGAAAATTCAGGCGTTGGTCGAGAGGCTATTCGTGGAGGGTAGTGGAAGAGAAAAGTGATGAAGAAACTGCAGAGGTAGCAAGGAAGCATGTTGTGGTAGAAGTTGGCGTTTGAAGAGTTTGTGATTGTTGGTAGGCGAAGAGGGAAGCTTTATTATAAAGAAAGGTTGGCGGGTTTTATTAGCGATAGTGATTAGAACGTTGAAATGCATGACAGACATATGATTAGTGTAGTAATTAGAACTTTAATTTTTCCTCTAGTGGTACTTACTTTGGATGTGTTGAGTTATGGAGTTCATATATAGTCTTCTAAGGATTTCATGATGATCTAATCTTATTCTCTTTTGTTTCGTTAATAAGATACATCTCTTACCATAATTAAATCATTAGATTAGTCCATAATTTTGTGTATAAAGTTTACAGATTGAGGCAACAAAAATGATGATATACAAGATTGAGTCAAGCCCTCTTTTGGTAATAATTTTGGAGAATTGGGCCAAATTATATTTGCTCAGCTAGCGACATCACTACGTAGTATACCCTCTTGAACTAGGTAAAACATATGGTTGATGGGTTGCTAATTTGCTAGTAATTAATTAATGATACATCAAATTAGAAAAAAGAAGCTAGTTTGCCTTTATAATCCAATAGCATGACATGTAGTCCCGTCCAAAAAAATGAACAACCTTGATTTGGCTGACTTTGCTTGAATTAAGGTGACCTAAACCACGATTAACTGAAGTGCTGCACGTATATTTATGTAGTTCAGGGAATGTGTCGATAAAGCGGACCGGGGGGCTTCAACATCAAGGTGAATTTGAAGACTAAAATAATAAATAAACTATTTTTTTTACTTAGTTTTAGAAGGAGTGGAGATAAGGCTAACTGATAGATTGGAATCCATAGGAGTGGTGGTTAGGATATATGATTGTTGCAGTTACTATCAGTCTTCATCTCTCTCTGCATCTGGGCACCATACATATTTTTGAGACGTGTAAATGACTCAACGTGATGTGCAATCTCTCCAACATAAGTCATGAACGGCAGCTGCATCTGAAAGAAGCCTTGAACGTGTAGATGACTCAATCTTCAACATGTAACTTATATATGCTTTGGGCTTGTAAAGTTTTAAAATTCTAATTATTTTCCTGATGTCTGCAGACCCCAATATTGAAAATTTTCGACTTAGAAATGATGTCATGAATATTCTCTAATATTTGATAGATTTTTCAGTATTATCGATCAATCAAAATTGAAAACGACGTTTGAAGCCTTTGAATTATTAGATGGGTACAAATGATAATTGATCCTACAATCAGTTTATCTAATAGAAGCGGATTAAACACTCAAGTGCCTTAAATAATTTTAGTTGAAAAAAGAAAAAAAAATAGATTGATACTTATGATTTAGAGTGAAAATGCATGCAGACTAAGCCAACAAAACAAAATGGGCTTAAATTAGGTACCTATTGTTTTGCTCGTGGGCAAGATGTATGATGGGCTTTAAATATTAGAAACATACAATACAAGTGACCAACTTTGGAAGTAAGCAATAGGATGATGAATGGTGGTGGGGATGGGCAGGTACAGGAGGAGGTCCATTGCGAGGGGGTAGTCTCAGATCCCACTTGAAAAGATCATAAACAAAGGACACTGCTTTCTTTATGAGTTGAGAGAGATCACTGCTGTCACCAACAGTAGAGGCCCCATCTTGACTCAGCTTTGATGGAACAACTTGGGATTGGGGGTCTCTCTTCTCCGACCTTTTTCCATTAAAAGACAAATATCCTCTCCCCATTATTATCCTTATTATTATCTCTCACTCCTTAGCTGCTCATCATCTCTTCCTCATGAGAATATTCCCCATATTCCTTCTCCATAATTCTATTTCCATTCATAGTTTGTCTTCCACATTAGCGATGAATTCAATTTTGATGTACTTTTTGTCTTTGATTAAAATTATTATAAAATAATTATTGACAAATATTTACCGCCTTCATAGTTCTATTCAAATTAAATTAGATTAGTCATAGTCTAATATATTTTGAATACTAATAATTTATAAAATAATCATGAATGTTATTAGCAAGTCTCGTATAAGAAAAAAAATTATATGCACCTCATATGGGGAGCAAAATATATGTCAGGGTTCACAGTAGGAGTATATGTCTTCTGTACCTCTTACAGTTTAGTAATAATCCTAATGTTGGGGATGTACAACTCTCGTCTGCAGCAGAGCAAAATGCCATATACTATACATACATATGATTTAAATGTATGCAGATGGTCCCCTCCCTTTTCTCATTCAAAAACCAATAAAAATTAACAATCGTTAACATTGATTGAGAAGAAATAAAAGAGAAACATTTAGAAATGGTCCCCCTCTTCCAATATTTATGTACATCAAAAAAATCCTTAATTTGATCATCACCTTCTTTCTTTCTTTCTTTCTTTCTTTTTTTCTTGCTTTCTTTCTTTTCTCTCAATTTGCAATCTTTTTGTTGTTTCATTAAAAGGAACAATGTGGTCTCAAACTCCCCATGTCTCTCAGTTGGCCAACTACTGTGTGTTTTTTTTTTTTTTTTAAGTACACGAGATAAGATAGGAGAGAATTTTGGAATCAAGTTTGTTGAGTTACACGTGTCGAAACCAAGTACAAAGTCATAGTTTCCTCCTCCCCTCGTTGCTTTGCTTTATGCGAATTCCCTGGTTTTTGTTTTCCAAAAAAAAAATATTCACTAATAAAGTCTACACATGCTACTTTTCTTCGAGGCTCTACTATACTGATCGCACACGTGTCCGATCATATTTACATCACTTTTGATTTCTACATTATGGGTTCCATGTCATTGGATACCCAATGCCCAATCAAGAAATGATCCGTCTTTCTCTGTCATTTGATTTTGTGCATCTTTTCTGGCAACCTGTATATATACATATGTAACACTTGTAGTAGTTTACACAATTATTGGATATTAAAATATAATTAAATATTTATATATCAAATATCTTACTATAGGTAGCAGAATTTAACGTGCACCTATATATTTAATGGTTATGATACTGTACAAACTTGAAATTTGTTAGAAAATACAATCAAGAGATATAAGTTTAAAGACGGAGATAGAATTGACGTTTAAATAAAATTTAAAATACATTTTACAACAATTGAAATTCATAAAAGGGTCTATTAGTCGTCCTCAAAAATTGTGTATAGACTTTGTCCATTCAACCTTATGATTAACTTTGCTTCATGTTTTATTATTTTTTTTAAGAATTTATATTTTATTATTTTTAACTGTTCAACCATTTTTATTTACATATAAATTGTAATTATTTTCAAATATTTTTCAAATTTTACAATTAAGTTTAAATTGCAACTATTTCTATTTTATTGTAGTTTTAGTGTGGACCACAATAATCATCACATTATATATATTCATCCATAACAACAACAATAAAATAAAGTAAAATAAAAAAAGCCTGCAAAAAAGGGAAAATGAGAAATGATTATAACATTTTTCACACACAAATAAAATAAAATAAATGAAAACTTGAGCTAATTAAATTTATTTATTTGTCACACCTCGCAAAAGAAACAAAAATTAGCCAAAAAACTTACAAGAAAACAATGAAATTAGTTCATAGAATAATAACCAAAAATTAATTGGATCATTGAAATAAAATATAGCACATGAGAAATACAAATATTTAATTTAAACCTATGTCTAAAATTTTATCAAATCAAATAAAGATCGAATTATAAATAAATTGACTTTAAAACTAATTAAAGAAAACAAACTCAATCTGGCCCTCAGAATTTCTCAGCAATTTACAATGAACTCTAGAATAGTACAGAGCCCAGAACTTCCTTATTTTTCTCCTCGGTTTCTTCAGCTTCTTTGTCTTCAGGTTCTTTTTCTTTCAGTGGATTTTTCAACTTCTCTTGCAATTCTTCTGAATCTACGCTTTTGAGCTCTTCCTCTGTTTTTAGCTTACCCTTTAGGCCCTCTCCTCACTCTCTCTTTTCCCCCCTTCTATGAATTCCTTCTCCTTTCTAAGTTTTTTTAAACGTTACAGCTCTTTTTTTTAGCCTTTTTTTTGTTCATTGCATTTTTTCAGAAGCCTCCTCCTCATTTCCCTTTGATTTTTTTTCTTTTATTTCTTCCCCCATCAGTATCAGAAACTGCTTTCCTCATTTCTCTTCTGTTAATAATGTCTTTCTGCATTAAACAAAACATTGAAGAAAATCACGATGTAACGTGGTTTTTTTTAAAATAACTCAGCATGGCTCAGGTCCCGCCTTAGTGGTAAAGCGTACCGCCTTAATGATGTCCGTAGAAAATCTTTCTTAGGCCAACAACCTATTAAGGAAGAAAAATACTTATCTTTACCTTATAATGCTCGTTTTACTTGAATTTTCATTATTACATATTCGCTTTTGAATTGGTTCAAACATATATTAACACTTACCCTAAGTATATTTGATATGTGTATATTTTTTTCAAATTCTCAATTTTAGATTTTTTTTTTGAACAGCTCTCAATTTTAGATTAGAAAACGTTTTTTTTACACCCAAGTAAAAAGTAATTCATTAAAGTATAAATTACATATAAAAATATAATTTTGAGCAAAGGAGACGATTGGGGTAGTTGATGGAAATTTTTTCTCAATCAGCTATAATTTAGCTGTTTGATAAAATATTAAAATCAACAGCTGATAGCTGATTTTATTCAAAATACCTGCTGATTTGAAAATTTTTATTTTGGAGTTTGTTCGAATCAGCTGATAGCTGATTTATATTTATTTTTTATTTAGACTATTTTACCCTTATTAAAAAATAACTAATAACAAATAAATTCATTTTAATTAAATTAAATGTATGTAATTAATTTTTTTATAGTTCATAATAAAATAAATATTATTGTAAATTATAATTCAATAATTATTATAATTATACCTATAATTATTTTAAAAAATTATACAATGATATTTATATTTTAAAATTTAACTTTAAATAATTTATAGTAATTATTTTAATAATATATAAATTAAAGACAAATAAATTATTATTTATTGATATATATATTTTTAAATAATTTACATAACTAAAAATATTATAAAAAGTATATAAAATTATATTTATAAATAAATTATACATTTAATGTTCATTTCATATACAAGCAGCAACAACTAATAAAATTTTATCAAACACTTTATATTTATCAACTAATAGCTATCAGATATCTGGTATCAACTGTTACATACAGTTAAACCAAACACATACTAAATTAACCGAGATGTGCTTATAAATTTGATCCATTATCATTTATCCTACTGTCATTTGTACTATTACCAGGGTATTAAATTGCTTGCACCTGAATTTTGAAAGCAGGCACTGCCAAAGCAGAGTGGCGTAGCACGTCTGCAGTTGAAAAGGCACTAAATTGTTGCTATGATGCAGCGCGGGGGCAGTTTCACAAGGGCATCAAAAGGGACAAAGTGCAAGGGTCCATGTAATGCAATAACTAGGATCACCAAAAAAGCAGCAACAATTGGATCAATACCATTGGGAAAACATTAATAGGCTTTTTTTATTGTATGAAAAAGCCATGGTAAATAATTATTTTTGCTTTTCAATAACATATAATTAAAGAAAAAATTTATTATGCAACTTTTGAATTTATATGATTTATTTTATTAATTTTTTATATATTTATTATATTTTAAAAAAATTAAATATTTATTTGATATAATATTAAATTATTTTTTAATAAAAAAATTAAAAATATAATTAATATTTAAAAATTTAATATTATATTAAATAAATATTTAAAAATTTAATATGTATCGAATAAATATATAATAATTTAATAAAATAAATTATAAAAATTTGTAAGCTGTACAATAAGTTTTTTCTATAATTAAATTATTTTTTTTATTAGACTGATTTTTGGCTTTGGACAATTCTTATCCAAAGTAGGAAGTACTTCTGACTGTATACTGTTATCCTTATTAAAATAAAAATAATTAAATTGAAAAAAAAAAGAAAAAATTTTGAATGACGTATGTTACTGAAATTGACAAATGACTAGTGTCCATCAATGTCAGGCAGCTAATGTTTGCTTTTTTATCAACAGCAAAGCAAACTGCGTAAAAGCTCTTATTTCTCGTTCCATAAATAAGTATGCCTCCAGCTCCTCCGAATGATGTAAAGATTTAGTAAAATCAGCAATTACCACTCGCTCCACCACGAGCGTGCCATCAACATCTACAACTGCTTCAGCACCCTTATTAGGCGTGAGCACGGCTTGGTGAAATCTGAAAATTTAAAAGATTCAAAATTACATCAAATTTCTAAATTTAAAATTTTTTATGGCAGTATCATTTATTTTTTAAAACGGTTTAGTATGGAGATTTGATTTTTTAAAATGAATTAATATACTACAATTCAAAATAGAATTTTAAAAATTTTTATTATATACAAATTTATATTATTAATTGAATTTATATTTATTAGCAACAAAAAAAATAGTAAAATTTATGTACATATAATTTATACATATTTTCGGTAAAATTATCGTGTTTATATACTTGACTGTGTATTATATATATTTTTGACAATTGATGTGTCTTTTTCATTTTATTACAATTTTACCTGAAAAGGTTTTAGTGGTGAAAATTTATATAAATGAAGCAAAACTTCAAATCAACAATTGGTAAAATAAAGTATATAAAAAAAAAAGATAATATTTGAACAAATTTAGTATATAGTCTTTATCATGGATATGTTAATTTTTTTTATCATGCTTATTAATAATAATAATAATAATAATAATAATACGTTTTTTAATAATTTATTTATTATATTTTACACACAAAATATATTAAATTTTAGCATATACTATTATAAATATGTTACATAGTATTTATTACTTGATAATATAATAAAAAATATGTAATTAATTTCATTACTGTTTATTCATATTTATATATTATTTATTAAATTAATATTTAATACTATATTTAGTTTTCATTTTGGTACAGTTTTTGCAAGAGTACAATTATCAATTTAATTTTTTTTAATAAATATTTAATATTATATTAATTTAATCATAAAATTAAAATTATTTAATTTAATATAATTTTAATATTTTAATTTAAAATTTTAATTCGATTCGATATTTGTTCATAAGATGTTCAACCCCAACCATTATAGTGCGATAAGACAATAATGTACGCGTGCTGTACACTTCGGCTATCAAACCGTGGTGGTAAATTGACTATTTTGAAATAAAATTTGATAAAAAATTTACAGTCAATCGCAGGGTAACTTTAATTTTTACCATTTGATTGCAGGCAAAAGAGGGGGTAATTGATTAAGGCATGACTTTTATCTTTGGTATCAGCAGGTGCTGCTCAGTATTGTTGTCTCAACTTTTTCCCTCAAAAAGAACAGTGAAAACGTAAGAGATTATACACTACAGGTTTCTATGAATTACCTTTTTTTTTTTTGCGATTAATTAAAAAGAATAATGAGAGTGTGTGGTCACGATCAAAGCCAATATAGTCAATCTTTGCAATTTTAAGGGCGAGATCTTGTGGTGGAACCCACTTTTATGACACGTGTATGGCTGTCCAGCACTGCACCAATACTTTACAGACTGTGTTGCATTAATGGAAGCATTGGACATGGTTCCTAACCTCTATTATTACAACCAAGACTATTACTACAACCAAAACTTGTTCGTCTTGGTGGTATTACCCATCAAAGTGGTATAATTAATGTTGATTCAAGCTCAATTAGTTACTAATATACTAATAATTACTTATGTTAAAAAAATACCTCTATTATTACCATTTATTTTTTTCCTTTCTTTTCTTTTCCCTCCTCTTTCTAAAAAAACACATTTTTATATAATTTAGAAAAGATAAGTGGTAGTTTTTAGACTGTAGATTCACACTTGTCTTCTATATAAATTGAACTATTTAGCTAGATTGTTTTTTTGCTTTTTTTTTATAACTGTTAATTATTAAAGTTGTAATAAATTGATCGACTAACTGATTAACCTTTTTTTGAATAATTTTTTCCTATGTCACTCTCGAAGCTTATAATTAAACTGAAAAAATTCTCAACCAATTCATCCACACCCTGATAGATAGAAAGTAACATTCATTTAATTTAAAATCCTAATTTTTCTTACATATGTTGTCTCTCATTCAAATTTAATCATATAAGAATATGTATATATATTGTTTACTTATTGTTTGTAGTGATTAGTGTTACTTCATTTTTATTTTTATTTGAGAAGATAAAGTTATTTTGTAATTATATATAATTATTATTATTTTGTCCGAGTCATGGTATTTAAAGTCCATTAAACTATGGCTAATTTTACTCGATCTAGATAAAATCACAAAGGCGGAAAAAAAATTTCAATAACTAATTTAACACGACTACATATGTCACAATTCAAATTTAAAATGTTGTTTAAACGAAAATAATATAATGACAGCTAATTCAATAATTGTTGATTTAATTATTATTATTTTTTAATTTTTTATCTATACTGGGTTTATTACAGTTAACAATTAGATTTATAATATAAAAATATGTGTTTTATTTTTATTGATTAAATATAAAATACTTATATAATATGTTACAAATTCTATTATTAGGTGTAATGTATCTTATGTAGGTAAAAATTATTTTAAAAAATATCAGTAATGATTTTTTGAGTTTTTTTTAATTATTAGTACAAATAATTTAATTTCTTACCACTAAAGAAGAAAGTAAGACAGGTGGGAGATCAAACTTTGCTCTCCATATTTAACGTTTAGTGGAAGACATATTGTTACGGGTTTAAAAGCAAGAGGAAGGCAGATTTGAGATTAAGAAAGCTAAGGGACCGAAAATATCTGACTTTACTAATCCTAACAATGAACCATATTTTTCTCCAAAATTTTGGAACCAAAGCATAATAATAATAATAATATTACACTGAGAATATTATATCCTATAGTAGAATTTATAATACATTAATTAAATGATTTATACTTAATTATTAAAAATAAAACATGTGTATTTCTTTATTATAAATCTCATAATTTAATATAATAGATTTAGTACATAATAATAATGCAAGAGGTAGAAGATTTTTATTTCTCTTTTCGTGAAATTATAGAGTACAACTACTATTTTAATTCAACTTGTATAGTTAAAATGATGATCCACTAAGAAAATAATATTTTAGTATGTAAAAATAATTTTAGAAATAATAATTAATGTCTATTTTTTATGGTAAAAAAATATTAATATGTATGAAATAAAAACTACTTATAAACTACCCACTACATATGTATGTAACGAGAGGTAATTTTTTTTAATGGATCGTGGTTAGAACTAGATATGTTGAGTTAGAACAGTGATTGTATTATATTATGTAATTTCTCTCTCTTTTCAAATAGAAGATTATCGCACAAAACTGAAGGAATATTTGGTTTCACCGTCGAGTGAAGCGCGTGTAAAACACGCTTAATTCATGCAGGATAAGATGCACGTAATATTAAAACCTGGATAAAGCAGGATGGAGATATCGTAGAAAAGGCATGCAAAATTACCTGAAATGGGAACACTGTACTACACGGACTTTCTAACTGCGTGTGGATTTAGTACGGCAATCATATTCTGTACGCCAGCATTTTAGTTTTTTTTTTTTTAAATTTCTGTACTACTCATTCTCTCGACTGAGAATAGATTTATATATTGATCATCATCATCATCATCTTCTTCTTGTTTCTTTGTTTCTGTCATCTGGTGTCTCATCGTTAAAGAAAAGCTCTTTCAATCCAATACTGTGATTATGATTATTATTGTCATTACAGTACTTGGCTTCTTGCGGCAATCATAGCCAGAAACGACTCTTCTTTATAATCAAAATCTATTCATATTTCAATCCACCTGGAGTCGGCCACCTTCAGATTTCCCACGTGCATATCCGTCTTCGCACGTGCCACCTTTCTTTCTATTCCACCTTATCGATACTTTATCAGTTATCACCCAATCCCTCTCTTTATTTGTTGATTGATTTATTTATTTTTAAATATAGCAGGCTTTGGACTCGAGCTGCCATGCCTTGTTTGGGTGCAAGAACTGAGGAAGGGCAGACCCTTTTATTCACCGGTCTCTCTCTCTTTCTGTCAATGTTTTTCCTCTTTTATATCAAGCAACTAGTGAAATCACTACTGGTTGCAGTAGGCATCTTCTCAAACACTAAAAACTGATAAATAATCGCAGATACCCTATCGACCGTAACTGTAATACAGACACCACGGTCACTGATAGCGAGAGGGAGAGAGAAAACATATACAAGAGAAGAGAGCTCTAAGAATAAACAGTACCGTAGAGCCTTTTTTTTTTTTCTTGGGTTTTGGAAAACAAAGGGATGGAAAATGGCGGCAACGTATGCAACGATGGTCACATTGACCGTAACAGAGGCCAAAACTGCAGTAACGCTAATCATGTTTGGGACATGTTTGAGCTTAATATTACTTCAAGATTTGATTGGCCCAGTACTAGTAATGCCAACAACTTATTTACCACCACTGCAACCAGCGAAAGCACCAGCTCCGCAACCCCCTCCCTCATGTTTCCCCACCAGAATCTTTACCCCCCCCACCACCACCACCACCATCATGACCACAACTATCAGCATCTCTCACTATACGGTGGAGAAGGGTTGCCCCACTTGCGCCCTGACCCGCATTTAATGTGCTTGAAGCTGGGAAAAAGACACTATTTCGGGGATACAATCCCTCTGGGTGACCGACAGGAGACTAGTTTCTCGATTGTTAAAAGAGGGAAACCCTACTACAGCACTGTGGGTGGTCAAGTGGGACCATCATCATCGTCGGCTGTAGTGGGGCATACAGTGACCGTGCCGAGGTGTCAAGTGGAGGGTTGCCATGTGGCGTTGATCAACGCTAAGGATTATCACCGGAGACATAAGGTTTGTCAAATGCATTCAAAGGCTCCCAAGGTGATCGTTCTAGGGTTGGAACAGAGATTTTGTCAACAGTGTAGCAGGTAACGTCCAAACTTCTTTTTATTCCTTCTTTGTTTCCGTTTTGTGGCCTACAATATGTAGAAAGCTGATGAGCGAGTGGGCATAGGTTTCATGTAGTATCAGAATTTGATGACGCTAAGAGGAGCTGCAGGAGGAGATTAGCGGGTCACAACGAGCGAAGAAGAAAGAGCGCTCAGGATTCTGTTTCTAGGAACTCTTGTCAAGGTATACCTATATCTATGTGGCCATCTATATCTGTCTTTCTATTCTTTGAACTTATATAAATACCAAGAAAGACAAGTTCGATTATAATGTTTTTAATTGTTTGATATATTTACAACCTTCTCTCACTTTAAAATCAGTAAGTAATTGACTGGAATGATAGGTTTTAGTGAATTAACCAAATCAAATTGAAAAAATTTTGGAGTTGTATATACGGCTTTGAAAAATGGAAAATACGATATTCAGGGACTAATTTAAGTTGCATTAAATTGGTTAGGTACACAAGAGAAGTCGCATAATATATTATTAATAAAATTTGATTTATTTGTTTTATTCTGTTATATCAATATTTATAAATATTTATAATTTATTTGTACTGTATTTTTTCCATAAATCAATCTTTATATGGAACCATTGATAAATTATTAATGAAAAATCAGTTTGTCAGTTGTTTACAAAAGAAAATTAGTTAGGTACACAAGATATTAATTAAAAGAAAAAATATGTGAAGGAAAAATAAGTTTATTTTCTCCTTTTCTTAATATATATTGTTTGGATTAAAAGAAAGAAAAGGATGAAAATAAATTTCTTTGATGTTTGGGTTGAAAGAAAGTAAAAGAAAAGTGAATGAAAATAGATTTATTTGATCTTGTTTGGAACAAAGGCAGAAAATAAAATGAAAAAATAAATCATTATTTTAATTTTTTGTTTCTCAGACTAAATTTAATTTTCCTTTCTCTTCCCACTTATTTCTGTATTGATGTCTCCTATTTTGGAGAGAAAATACTTGGGAAAAAAATCCTTACTTTATTTTCCCTCTTTCTAAACATGAAAAACTATATATATATTTTTTTAATTTCTCACCTTGATTTTCTTTCCCTCCTTATTTTTTTTCATTTTCCAAACATGGACTGCTAAATGTTCTCTTACATGGTCCTAAGACACTGTAATTAAATTATCAAATTTTAGCAGATTACAAAAGTTTAACATGCTCATATGTGTCAATTCTACTTATTTTTTGGGCACTCTGTTGGAGTCTGTAATTAACATTACGAATGTTTGAGAAGGTTTTAATTCATACAGCACGATTATGTTGTTGCATATGTATCATCCTTACTTGTAAAATTATATGTAGACACATGATGAAAAATTGCAGTTAAAATGACCTGAATGGGAAATTTCCTCCTCTAACAGACAAGTTTACGGGTGGGAGATTTCCATACTTAGCATCACCGTCAGGCCGTGCTCTCTCTCTTCTGTCATCAAAGGCCGATTCTCGGATTTCTGCATCAGACCTCTCTTTAAGGTCCAGCGCAGCATTGCGTGAATTGATTGCAGAGAACCGCGTTGCATTATTGGCTAGACAGCTCCTCCTTGAACGACACTTGCAACATGATAATGCAATGGAAGACTTAGCTGCTTCCGATCACTCCCAACCTTGCACAAATGCTTCATTTTATCCCCATCCGCATCATCATATTCTTGCCGCCGATTCCCCCAATAATTGGGACAGGTTAGACGACGCTGGCACGCAGGTGACACTTGACCTAATGCAAACTCCGAGTCCAGCATTCGGGATCTTGTCTACTAGGGGAAAGAACAAGGAAGATGAAGAAGAATGTTCTGACTTATGGAATACTTGGACAGGAGCCCATGAAATTTAAAGTCTTAATTGTTTGTTTTGAATTCTCTAAAGATATTTGATTTGTGTCATACCTGTATTACTTTGATTCGATTTATGTAGAATTGTGCAAGATATATGTAGTTTGGATGATAGATTAACAAGAAATCAATTGATTTATATTTCTGACAATTTTTCGACAACTAAGGCCATCGCAGACCCACTAAGCAATTGAGAAGCTGGAAAATCTCTGTCCTGCATTGATAAGTCACGAAACTCAAATTCAAATATGGATCGTTAGATAATTTATTTTGATTTGAAGGGGAAAAAATGGGTGAACTTGCAAAAACTCAAGCAAAGAAAATTTTCTTTTGGAGATGCAGTGGAGATTGGATATTGTTTTTTGAATGAAAAAAGTGGGTACTAAAACAAAAACATGTGAAAATTGCTTTAATGGAGACTGGTTATCAATAATAAGACTCGAAAAAGATGAAAGCGAAGTTGAAAATATATTCAAAAATTGCGTCTAATAAATTTTCTTTCTTTCTGTATCAAAGCGCATGCATGCCTTTCGCCTACGATTCAAAGCACCTCCGGTGTCCTTATATCCGAATCTAGTATAAATTCCAAAAACATCTCCATTATAGTGTTACTCGACCTGTTGTTTTCAGGTTTCAATCTTTGTTTACTAATAAAAGTCTTATCGATTATTATTACATGCTTCTTTTCCTCCCAAAATTAATAACAAAAAAAAAAATTACTTTGCTCGCAACGCCATAAAATTTTTTTTTTTTTTGGTTTTAAATCAGCAATATATACCGTCAATTGGTTTATTGAATTACAAAAATAATAAAAGCCTTTCAACATGAAATTAATTTTTAATTAATCATAATCACTATTTTTTACGGTAACTACACATATAGAATAATGAAATAATGAATTATAAAGTGAAAATATGAATGTGAATAAGATTAAACTTTTATTGTTTGAAATTCAATATAAATCGAAAAGTTTTAAATAACAATTAACTGAAAAGCTTAAAATTCAAATAATTGTATTTTTTTTTGTTTTCTTTGGTAAATAAAAGGAAGGCATGAGCCCTAAAACTAATCTATAAGCAATCTAGCTAAGATGAGCTATTCTATATGCATCATGCGATAACCACGCACAAAAATCAAAACTGTTTTCATATATATAGTGAAAGTCAGATTAGATCTGACTGATCATGCTTGGCCCAGAGCAGCTAGTTGCATTCTGCTTCTACAAAAGTCAATATTTGAAGCGGTGCCATGCCACCTAGCCAAATGCAAGATTTGATCAATTATAAAGGAGATTTGCTTGCTAGTTTTCCTCCTTAGAATTGAGAAATTAAAGATATGTCAAACAAAACCAAACAAAACAAAACATGACACAACATAACATAACATTGTGGGCTGTGGCCTTTGTAATTTACAAGGTGTTGTGTAATTACAAGGAGGAGAAAGGTTCTACGCCACCACCTCCAGCACCACCAAATGAATAGGTCGAAAGAGAAGATGTTCACATGAAGTGCACGTGAATCTGCAGGAAAATCCACATCTAACATCTTCAAATCAAAAGGGCAAGCCCCACAATATCGATCAGGCAACAGTAAGAAAGGCTAAAGGGAAGTGTCGTCCACGTGCAAAGACTTTGAAAAGTAATACTCCCACCCATCAACCAGAAGCAGCAGCAGCAGAAACAGTCCAGCAGTGGTGGTGTTCGTAGTTGCATTTATATCTCCATGGATTGGGCTCCACAATTCCTCAATCACACAAGCTACAGCGACCAAATGTAGGGCCATTCATTTACTAATTTACAAATATAGATTAAATTTGTGTGTGGTGGGGAGCTAAGGCACACATTGCACTTCAACGCGAGGCATATATATATATATATACCTTTTTTTTTTTTACCAAATTATATACCTTTTAAGAGTGCACAAAAATTAACCGAATCAGTCAAATTAAATTGATCCAAATTAATTTAAATAAAAAATTGATCCAAATTAATTTAAATAAAAAATTATAATTTACAGTAGTTAATAGTTGATCATAATTTAAAATTTTTTCTAAACTCAACTTTTTATTTAATTATGATTTAAAAAAATAAAAATCTAATAAAATCAAACCGAACCGATAGTATAATAAGACTAGTATTAGCAATTCATGTTTTAAAATTTTTATTTAGACATTGTACTAAATTTTGATATTTTTGAGAATATTATTGGTAGATTTCAGGAGATATATTATTAATAATTTGAATCTTTATTTTTTTTATTTATCATTTTTATTAAACCGACCAAATTGATCATCTAAACCAATTTCAAATATTAGTTTAAATATTTTTTAATAGTATTTGGTTTGGTTGAGAGTTCTTATATTTAAAAACCGATTTTATTAATTTAGTTAGAAATTTAAGTTTTAAACCAAATAAATCGAAGCATGAACACCCCTATGTACCCTCTATTCCATATTTTTCGAATTTAAAGGATTCCATTTCTGCTTTCAATTTTGCACTCAATTCCGTTCCCTAAAAAAAAATATTTATGTAGTAAGTCCTTTAGTTTAATTAGAATAGTTCTTTATTGTCAACAACAAAGTAATGTCATTTATTTTTAAACATATCATGAATGTACCATTATCCTGATGTAAAGAGGAACACGCTTCTTGTTGTACACTTAATTGATATTTAAGTCATTAAATTTTCATGTATTTCCTAACAAATCATAGACCAAAATTACTACATATTTTAATTATTACAACAAAGCATAGCAATTGAGCTGGCTTAATTTTCAAAGGAAAAAAAAAATAAAGCAAATGAATTATTACTTGTTGATATGAACTTAAGTTGAAAGAAATAAAGTGAAGGAATAGCAATAGCAGTGTAGCACAGTGGAAGGACCATGGTGAGGGAGGGGACAGCAAATTGAGGTGAAAGGTACGAGAGATAGAGACCTTTCTCCAAACATTTTACAGATGCGATCCAAGAGGCTAGATTTTTGTTAGTCGACTTTAAGGAAATATCAAATTTTATCGACAGAGGAAAAGGCAAGATTCATTGCAATTTGAATTCCTAGACTAATCATAACTTCCTTTTCCTTTTAACAATGGTTCTTTGGGTTACAATCACAATCTTTCTTAAGCCCAACGTAGCTTCACACTAAATTTTGGTCCTTCTAGCTAAAAGCTAACTGAACCTGCCTGCCTACATAACCTTTTATCCTGCCCTGTCTAGGGTTCTTGTATTATGTATGTGTTGTGTGCCATTTCATCAATGCTTTGCTCATTGTATTGTTCATCGGAAACTACTCTTTTTCTGCTCTTGTTTGCATATGTAAATAGCTTTTTCCTTTTCCTTTTTATTTTTTGGACCTAAAGGAAACTGCACAAGTGATCGAAAGTTGGGAAATTTCCAGCAGTTATGGAGGGAAATTCACAGTTCTTATAGTAAATGCAAGCACGTTAAGTGGAAATTTCTTGGGGACGTTCTCTGAGTTATGCGTGAGTTTGGATTCATTTAATATTTGTTCCTCGTAGATGCAAACATATTGCATACGACAACCTAGGAAATTCGGAAAGAAAA
Organism: Mallotus repandus; assembly: GCA_949671775.1. Taxonomy (NCBI): domain Eukaryota; kingdom Viridiplantae; phylum Streptophyta; class Magnoliopsida; order Malpighiales; family Euphorbiaceae; genus Mallotus; species Mallotus repandus. The sequence continues at coordinate 52,665 of CATIWM010183522.1, forward strand.
GAATATATATATTTTAATTTAAATTACCGGTATACATAGTATATCAAATTTATTAGAATCTTTGATTTGAAAAAAATAATAATTAATTTAATATAACTACATGTATACGATTCTACTTGAACCATTATTTAAGTGAGAATAAATCCTTACTAGCTCATTCTAACAATTATTGATAAATAAAATAATACGTATTATAAAAGTTAATTCTCTATACATCTATAATGGTACTCAATAATTAAGTGAATAATATTTTTTTAAAATATTTTACACTAATTAATAAATATAACATTTATATGTGTATTATTAATTTAATTTATATGTGAAAGTTTTATTTATATTTGATATCCACAAATCAACACCCATCCCTCTATATATGGAGAAATTTTATGATAATTTTGACATTTAATGATTTAAAATGTCAAACCAATAATATTAGTTCACCTATGGGCTATTAGATTTTAAGTTTTATCGCTTTAATTAAATATATAATTTTTATTAATTTAATTTTTCAATCCATTAAAAACCAAGACTACTGTATACTATCTCTTATATACGTGTGGGTTAGAAGTTTTTATCAATAAAGTAGCTGTTAAGATTTCTTTGGGGGTCACCATATAGTGAAACAAAATAAGCTTTAACTCAATCAAAATTATATGTAGCACCAATGGATGTAAAGGCTAGCGGGATCATGAGCTGTCTTTTAGGCAAGTGCTAGAGCCTAAGGATTTGAAATATTGTTTGTTTTGTTTGCTTGCTTGCCTGCTTAATTCTATCTAAAGAATGAAGATTAAGTTTTCATCAATAAAGATCCATGAATATTAATAAGAATGTAAAACAGAAACAAAAACTTAAAAGATCAAGAAAGGGACCCACAAATTGAATTTCGTGGAAGTTGCACGGATGCTTCTGGGTCATTACAAGGAATATAACATATAATCCACTTGTTAATTAATATTTTGTTTTTCCTATGAATGCTTTTTAGAACGCAATTGGTTGTGTTTTGTTGTGTGTGTCTGTATATGTATATATACATACAAGAATAAAACAAAAACAAAGATTCAGCATCAGCTTTATGGTCACCAATTGCTAGCTTTTGTCTAAAGGATGCATCAGATGATAAGTGCTCCACTGGGGTCAAAATCATCAAGAACATACAAGGAAGAAGAAGATTGAGATAGATTTATACATACGCATATATCATACATGGTATATATTAAAATTATTTGTTCTAGGTGATAAAATATGAGCTTCATCATCTTTGTTTCTTATTTTCGCTGATTTCTTTTACATCTTGGAACAATTCTAGTCCGAGGGAGAAGATGCAAAGTGTAGAGAAATTAGGAAAATACAATTGTTTAAAGTTTAGCAGCAGAACTTTCGTATTCAACTGTACTTACTCACCAAGACGTAGCTGGTTGTTAATTAGACCAAAACTGCATGCTAAACTCCCAAATTCCGATCTAAAAGAAGGGTCCTCACTGCTCATTACAAATCATGAAGCTTAAATGGTTTTACCAGAGATTATATAACTTAAGTATTCATAGATTGCACAACAAATAATAATCATTCTTTTTTAAATTGATGATGGCAGAATTCAAATTGTACACCTTAAAATATCCTTAAAGAGAGTTACCACTTGACTGCTTGCTCGTTGATATATCCTTAATTTTTTTAATTTAATGCTACCAATTTTTATATAAATTTTAACTATTCTGGCAAAGATTTTATATGGAAACTTTTTTAGCTCCTACTTTTCCATACATAAAAATATATAATATAATATCCTTAATTGATTTTATTTAAGACGGAAGGGCAGCGATAAAGAAGGAAGTCTGTGCAAAATTTTTCACAGCTTATGCAACTCCTTTCTGGGCCAAATGGCAATGACAGAGAGAGAGAGAGAGAGAGAGAGAAAGAGAAAGAGTGTGTGTTGATTGATTTTGTCGATAATGATTATGGTTAGTACAGCTTCCATGTAGGAGACAGCTTCATGTCCAGAAATATTCGTATTACGTGGTCATTATTATGTTCTTAGGTACGTTTTTACTGCCTTAATTAAATTATTGGCCATCAAATTCTTCAACAACACACAATCTTATAATAATGCGATGCCATAAATGATAATAATCCTGCACTCCCGTGCCTATCACACCCCTCAGCTGAGCCCCAACAGTCACTTCTATTAGAAAACTCCAAATTCCTTCAATTTTAATACACATAACCTTGCTGTCCTCTAAACAATTTATAAGCTAAAAACTAAAATTAACTTAAAATGCAAATTTTTTCCAAGCATAGTGTACATATAAGTATATATATATATATATTAATTAGGAGATAATCCATTTGATGTTATAACACCAATTTTCAAAGGTAAACATTGAAATATAAGAAAGGGAAGTAGAAGAAGAAGAAAACGTAACACTATGTTACTGCTAATCAAATGCGCTTTCTCCATAATTAAGATTCTTGTTCTTTTATCAGTGACATTAATTACCCACTTGAGAAAAACAGTGAGCTTGATGATGCTGAAGAAGAAGATGCTGTTGCTTGATATGGTCTTTGCTTGAAACAATCCAAAAACATTCGAGGGGGCGATACTGCCACTGTCACCGACGACGACGAATTATGCATGCTGGAATCCGGTGGAGACCCTCCTAATATGCAAAACAACGTAAAAAGAAAATACAAAATTAGCCTAATATGATAATGACCAGCAAGAACTTAATAAAGTTTGGCAGTACATAAAATTGATGAACTTACTTGTGAGATTCTCAGAAGAAGAATTGCGGGCGGTTTCAGGTTGTGATGACTTGTTAGTTTGTTGATTAACCTGGTGTGATTTTCGCCGGCGGCGATTGTGATCAGCCAACCTCTTTCTGCAACTGCGCTTTCCGTTGTCAAATTCTGAAAGTAGATGAAATCTGGGGAACAATTTTTTTCAAAACATTCTTAGAATTAATAGTTAAAGAGAAAAAAAAACAAAGGAATAATGATTAAATTAATTGTTATTTCTTTGCATCAACACTGTAAAAAGATTACTGCCCATATCAAGGCAAAAATGGTCAGTACGTAAAAAAGGAAATATGCTACTTCAAGCTTCAAAATGTGTATGTACAGTATACGGACATAAATGCCCTCGGGATTTCCACATGTACGGCGCAACCAATCATTGGCACAAAAGCACAACTCCGAGGGCATTATCGTCTGGTTACGAGGTGTTTTCCGACCACGTCCGGAGAAGAAGGAAGTAGTTTACCGTTGCACAATTTGAGAATATGGATGCATGCTACGGGTGTTTTAGTCATTTCAAACTCTTAATTAAATTAAGTTGACTAAAACATAGACTAAGAAAAAAAAACGTAAACGTGAACGGAAACCTTAGGGACGCAAATGCCCTCGGGATTGCTCCCACGTACTGCGTACGGGAAACCAATCATTGAAGCAGCCAAGGGTATTTCCGCCATTCAAAAAATAGAATAAAAGAACATAAAACTCCAGTATCCATGATCATCTTCATTAGCAGTTTATGACCGATCATTCAAATATGAAGGAAAAAATAATCGGGCGCAAGGGAATGCATGGGGAGGGCAATGAAGTAATTTTAAAAAAAGAAGAAACCTGCTGCACTGCTGGCAGAATCGCTGAGTCAAACCGGCTGCAATGACAGTTGAAGCTTTTGAGTGAAATTCACAGACCTTGTGGCGTCTGTGGTAGTGTTTGGCGTGGGTCAGATCGGCATTGCATCCTTCAGCTTGACACCTAGGTGCGTTGGACGAACCAGGTTCTATTGGCCTCGATCGGCGATAGAGGCGGTTCACAAAATCATCCTCAGCTGAAGAAAAATACGTCCGACCGCCCAAATTCAGTCCAATCCTGGCCGTATAATCTTGAGGTCGAGTAACTTCTTCGGTCTTCGGGACAAGAAAATATGAAGGACCGGGTCCGGTGTGAGGGATTGGGTCAAGGGAAAGGAGAGACGGATGGGGATGAGCATATGAAGACGCGCTGGCATAGGCGCGTGGGTCATAAAGGGAGTTGACTTGATGCGTATTCGGCTGGTGGAACAAGGAAGTAGCAGGCTGGGGAAGGAGGTTATCGTTGAAGGACTGAGCATTGCTATAATGATCGAAAATTTGGCGGTTCTGGTCTGGGTCTTGGGCGGGCTCGTCGCCAGAGAGCATAATTGCTGAGGGATTTCCCCATTCGTACTCCAACATTTTCTTTTTTCTATATTTGTTTTTAATACTGGTAAGTGAAGAAAGTAGCTAGCTAGTTCTTAATAATCTGTAAACCGAAGAAAAAAAGAAAGAAAAAGAGGGAAATTGAGTTAATTAAAACGAGAATTATTGTTATTATTATTAAAAGAAAAAGGGTTAACTGTGAAAGGGATAAATGTCAGCTTTCAAGAAGAGATAATTGAGGTAAAAGCTTTGATTTTTTAGGGGTATTTAATTCGTTGTTGCTTTGAAAAGATACAGAGAATTTTGCTTTTGGAGACATGTCGGTGTTTGAGGGAGTTTCTATTATATTATATGGATATAGGCAGTTAAAAATTAACTACTTAAAAAAAAATAAACACTCACCTATAATAGCAGTATGGAACTCAGTGAAGTGCAGCTGCAGCTTTTTTTTTTTTTAAAAAAAAAAGGAGGAGAAGAAGAGAGTGAAATTTGACAATTTCAAGAACCCTAATAAGCTAAGTTGCCATTTGCAAGGCAGAGTGGTAACTGTTGCTTTCTCTTCTCTTCTTTTCTTTTCTGTGTATCATGTGCACATTGATTGAGTTCTCTCCTTTCTTTCTTTATTTAGCTTCTGGGTCTATCGTTAAAAGCCTTAAGCTAGGCTCTCCTTCTTCTGATCTCTAGTGTCTGCTGCTCTCTAATCAGCGAGTCTGAAACTGAGAAGCAACTGAGTTATGAGGCGGCTTGCTCAGAGAGAAAAAGAGAGATAAAGATGGAGAAGCGATTGCTGGTGCTCTGATATATGTGTGTAAATACCTAAAACTACCATTTTACCCATCTGAAAATTACATAATTGTGGGTGCACCCACTGCTATATGATACAAGATAAAATTGTTATTATAAGAGAAAATAATAATAATAATATAGGTAAAGTGGGTAGGAAGTAGAGTAGTAGAGAGTATGTGTCTGATATATATGGACTGGATCTCTTTCATCCAAATCCCCAAGTTATTAGGAGTTGCAGTAATGTAAAGAAGGGAAGAAAAATGGGAGTTTCGTCGCAGTAAATGCCATAACCATAACCATAACCATGAGGGTTGGGTTAAAGTTTGCCACGCGGTGATTTAGGCCCCACTTTCTGTACCTTCAAATCCTGTGTAATTTTGTTTTTCACATAAGGGCATCATGACTACATGGTTTTGTTTGACAATTTCTTCTCTCTCTCTCTTTTTCTCTTTCTTTTTATTATTTTACCTTCTTTGATCGATTCTTTTGACTGCAACCCATGTTTTGAAAGGGATTGGACTTGCTTTGTAGTCTAGCTTAGCTTTCGTTAGGAAATCACCCAAGGATTTATGCTTGGGTGCCTTTTGGTCATAATGATTAACTTAACTAAAAATAAGGGTTTTGGTTTTACATTAAATTAGTTCAAATATTTTTACCGTCTTTATAGTTCTATTCAAAGCAAACAGAATTACTTAAACTCGACTAAATTTTGAATACATGTGATTTAAGAAAAAAAATAGTTTAAGTGGTTGGGACAACCATTTTTTTTTTTACTAGTCCAGTTTGAATGTATCATCTCAATACAAAGGATGTATTTTTTAGATTATTTCGTAAAAGATAATCCAATTTAATATTTTAGAAAAAAATGTTAAATTTGAATTATTAAATAAATATTTCAATTATATATTGTTAACAATATAAATAAATTTAAAAGTATTAATCAAAATTTCTTTTAAAAATGTTTTGAAAACTTATTTATGAAAGAATTATACTAAATCGAGAAAATGCATTCTTAAAATTATCTAAGAACTTTAAAATTTTAAGTAATACTTAAAATACTCCTCAAAATTCCTACTATTTTGAATAAATTGATGACTATAATTAATTAGTAAGTAGTTATTCATAATTAGTGTTGTCTAACACCAATTGTTGAAAATTTTGGAATAAAATTAATTAAAATGTAGTAAACTAATAAAAAAAAATGCTAATATTACCTATGGCGTCTAACAAATTTTGAACATCTTATTGGACAATAATTAAGAGTTAATTGTACAGGAAGTTACCAAACTTATATTAAATTTTATTTTTAATTCTATAATTTTAATTTGTATCTTTTTTTATAATAAAATATTAATTTTAATTACATAAAAAAATCATCCGAAATAATTTCGGCTAACTTAATTAGGTGATGTAACCTACCAAAATTGTATCATCACTGTCAAATTCAATGAAATTGTCATGTTATATTGTCACACTATCTACTTTATTAGACTGTTGACGATAATTTTATTTTATTTTTTTATTCTTTTACCCTCAATACTATAAAATCATGATTAACGGTCTTATAGAGAAGGTAACAAAGTACTATAACATAATACTTTTTATTGTATCACATCATCTAAATTAATCAAAATTATTTTAGGTGATCTCTATGTAATTAAAATCAATATTGTATAATAAAAAAATATAAATTAAAATTAAAAAAGTACAATAAAATTTAGTAATTTCTAATACAATTTACATCACAATTAAACTTCCCTCTTGGCAGAGAGAAAAGTAGCTATGTCACTGGGATGGAACAATGAGAATCAAATAAAATCCCTAATTTAACATGAGTAGTCGCCGACATGTTATTGTGTAGACCCAACTGTGTATATAATTTACATCGTTGACTAAAGATGACTTCTGACGAAGGTTTTTTTTTTTTTTTTTCTTGAAACTGCGTTTACATTTTGAACATGAAAATACATATATTCATGTTCCACAGAAAATGAAAACATGTTAGGAGCCATGATTCCAGCAAATTCCGTAATTCTTGTCTATCTCTTAAATCAAATATTGTGGGCCTTCCCGATCTAACCTCACTTTTTCAGGAGTCTGAATTCGACTTTGTTCAACACTTACCAGATTTAAATTCCTTGACATGTTATGTATAATGTAGGACATGTATCATTCCTAATGCCTCTCTTTTTTTTTTCTGCAACAAAAGAAATTATTGCATTGTCTAACAAACAGAAAACATCAAAACATTTTTTTAGAAATATAATATTTAGAAGACAGAAAAATATTTATTCAAACCCTATTTTTACACTGAATTGCAATATTACTATTTAGCAGTTAGCAATTTAACTTGTCTCGACTGAATTTAAAATAACTAAGTTTAATCAAAATGAAAACGAATTTTCATAATATCATAATTGCTATTAGCAACAAGGTGCATAAATTTTTAAACAACTAAATTAAGTGGTTAAATCACAACACTATAAGAGGAGAAAATTGGGAGATAGGAAATTCAATTCCTAATCTCCTCAATACAATATCCATATCTTTTGCTATTTGAATTACTTGTAGAGGACGAGCTATGTAATTTTTTATTTCTTAATTTTTAAATTAATTTGCAATGCTATAAATTTGAATTTAAATTAAATTTTAAACAATTTTAAAAATATACTATTTATATTTTTAATGATGTATTGAATTCGAGTTGAGATATATATAATTGTGTTAAATAAGCCATTTAAAGATTTTTATAGTTTTTATCATCGTAAAGAAATTGAACTAAATTAATCAGAGGGAATGAGCTGCTATTTGTATAAATAACGCGTACATGTATATTAAATAATGCAGGTTGTTAAGCTAAAGATGTTGATTGGACATCTAAATCTCACCTAATTTAAGATGAATGTCTTAAGTACTTAAATGGTACAACTGAAAATCACATCACTCTCTGGATTAAACCCATGTTGTTGATGTGGTGGTCCAAAATCTGCTTAATATAACTGAAGCGGGGCATCTTCTTTCACCTTAATAATGGCTTTGTATTTAGCATTTTTTAAGTAAAATTGGAACTAAGAGCATGTGCTCCTCCTGTTACGGCAGGGACAAATTTGTGTAAATAGCACAAAAATTGAAGGGTACAACAGTAAAAGAGCAAAACAACAGGCAGGGGAGGAGGGAGACGATCGTATCTTCAGACGTACGATGTATTATTCGGTGTTGCAAGTAGTTTGTTTATTGAAGCAGTTGTTAGTGTACAGACGCGCGTACAAAAAATGTTGAGGAACAGATTTCGATTTTAGAGAGAACAAAATTACAAGAATATCCATTGCAGGCCAAGTGGCAAGACAAGAAAGCGAGTATATGTTTAATGTTGTAGAATAGAGTAAAATTGAACAAGTAGAATAGTCCAAAAGAGAGGAGAGTACAGCTGGTGGCATTTGGTGAAAGCCTGACACGGACGTTGACTCTTGTGTACGGAGTGCCTACTGGTTCAGTCAGACACTTATTACTTTTGTTATTATATTATGGTCATTGAATTGAATTAATAATATACTATAATCAATGTAAATATTTATTTTCTTACAATTATGGTTTCTCCGTGGCTTCCTTCGCTCCATCTTTCTTTATAGATTATGACCACAGAGATTTTGTAGATTATTAGATTGCAGATTTTGGGCTTCTACACTATTCTGTATCCTCATATCCTCACCTCATCTGCATGCCGACCTCCTCTTCCCAAATTTTACAGGTTCCTAATCAGAAAAAGGCATTATTTTTCTTATCCAACATTTCCATACCACAATTTTGGAAGTTATAAATATGAAGAGATTCAAGAGGAAAAGAAAAAGAAAAAGAGGTGAAATCTGAATTTTCTTTGGTCAAAGTACAATTGGAGATATGGGAGGAGGAGGGGGGAATCGACCCGTGAGGACTTTGGCCCAGACGGAAGCAACACAGGCAAAAAAAAAATAAAAAAGACCAAAAGCTATGTGTTTGTCCCGCCCAATTAATTTTTCTATTGGTAGATGGAAGTAGTAAATTAAAGTTTAAAATTAGTCATCCACCATTATTAGAAATAAAAATATATAATGTCAAACATGCGTAGACTCAGTAGACTTGCCTGTCAAATAATGCTCATCAATGTATGTACTTGACCTTATCTCAAGATAGTTTTTTAGCCTATTTCACCAAAAAAAAAAAAAAAGGTATAGTTTTTTAACCATGGTTGTCGGATAAGGAACCATGATGAATTCGCCTCAACTACCATAACCACCAACGCTTTACAACCAGTATTTTTAAGGATTTTTTTCTCTCAAAATAATTTAATGCAGCCTTATACTTCATAAAGGCTCTCGATTCTTTTAAGAGATTAGTTTGTTGTTTTTCACTTCATTTTCAAGATGCTAACTGTGTACCACTCGTACCAAGATGTCTTCTAAACTCGCCAACACAACAGTACAAAAAAAATAAAACAGTGTTTTTCTAATTATAAGTCCTACCACCTAGAAGACGGCAAGTTCCAAAAAAAAAAAGTCGAAGCTAAAAATCGGTCCCCATCTATACACTTTATTTTTGCGTACACAGCCTAGAATAGTACTGTAGAACAAGAATAAAAGAAGTAATCTAATTATCTAAACGCCCATCAATCTCAGGGCCTTGTCAAAATCTAACACCTTGTCCAATGTCTGATGATAACCCGGGTGGAATTGGGATCATAGTTGGGATTGGGACGTACAAGCCATTAAAGCATGCAAGCCACTTAAATTTATTATGTATGTTTGAGCCAACTGGAGCTGAGGAATTTACAGCCTATAAATAAAACAAGTTTTTGTGAAACAGGGAAAACGGGTGCTCTATGGCTGGTGTATGAAATATAATGGGTTCTCAGTTCACTACTGTACCTACTTGAGTTGCCAGTCTGCAGCAGGGAAATTTCAGCGAGTCCCATCATCTGCAATTTTTTTTTTTAAAAAGAAAGAAGTTAGATGAAGAAATGATGGCAGGCAATAACAACTTAACACTGTAGATTCGATGTAGGAAAAACAAAAGTAAACCTGAACCCAGCTCCCAGAGTTTCACCATGCAAAATCAATCAAGCCCACATCTAAGCATTTTAATTTACAAATTACTGGCGGATATTGCATCAATATTCTTGATGAAAAATGAGGCAACAAAAAGTGATGGAAAAGTGAAACAGAAAAGAGGGGAACAATTTTCATATGGCTATCTAAACCATGTGGAAACTTTTGGTAAAATGGACCACATAAAAACATGAAGACAAAGGTCTTTCATGGTATCTTCAACTGTTTCGGCAGTCCCCACGAAACTTCCACACTATTTAGGTGAAAGGATAAAACTAAATGGACCCTGCAACTGACACCATTCTTTTCTGACAATTAATTTTTGTAGGAAGGGGGAGAACATGGGGAAGGAAAAAAAAAAAAAAAGAAGCAGCTATGAGTTGCTATGTGGTCACAGACGAAAAATGAATACTACTAAGGATAATTGAGATGCAAGCAAATTCCAAAAGATCTAAAAACTGAACATGCTCTTGTTAGCTACCTTTGGATGCATTCGTGTCAATTCTGTGCATTTGCGGAGAAATTGCATGATATTTGCAGTGGCTGAGGAAAAATTAAGCCACGCACCAAAATTACACCAATTTTCTTTCCTTAACATTAAAAATGAAGACAGATGCATGTACAAACACTTGTCACTCATCTGACTAGCCATTCAAAGTGGAACCAAAAAATTAACATGAAATATTCACTCTTCTTTCTCAACATATTATTCATATATTGAGATGCATACTACCATTGATTCAACCATGAAATTCACGTTCAGGAGAATGCAATTCTAGAAAGTGCTAAACAGTAGTATGCCATCCCACAGCAGTTAGATGCATGTGCTTCAGATGGTGGGCGGAAAAACAGAGGCTTAATACACCGCATCCCCAGAAAAGTCACACCCCAGAAAAGTGAACCATATAGACACCTCCAGTTGCTTATTTTATAGTGTATAAACAACCTAAGTTCTTTATTTTAACTTTTCACATGTGTGTACATTGAAAAAAAAAAATAGCAGTTGCAATTTTTTTAAACAAAAAAAAATCTGAAAAACCCATTTGCTCAGCAAAGCATGCTTACTTAAGCATTGCCATCAATGTACACAGATATTTAATAACTGTAAGCTAGGAGAGAAAGCTATCTATTTCGTTTAATTTGAAAAATTCAGGAATTTAAAAACTATTAATTAGGCAGTTTGAGGTGGTTACATGGTTCAACTTGAAATCTATGAGGGTGAATGAAGGATCAAGCATTGATGTATTAGGCCAAACATAAAAGCTCCACCCTTTCGTCAGTTGAGGGAGATGAGAAAAATGCACTAGTATTTAGAACATTATTACTCCATCCAGCATAATTGAAGATCTTAAATGTCATAATTTTCTTTACCTTCTAATGTCACTTAAGGAAGGACACCTCAACTTCCTTGGTGTAATTATTTCCTGTAATTTCTTTCTCAATAAATTTATCATTCTTACAAGAAATAGGAGAAATTGGAGTTATTTTTGAGGCAAAACTTACTTTGGTTTGTCTGTTAAGGCTACTAAAGATCTTAGCACACCAGGACTGATCTTGTCTGCAAGGGCCCCTTTTTCTGAAATAAAAAAAGACTTCTCCTTTACAAAGCTTTGTAGTTTCTGAGCCTCATAGTCTAGTCGTTCTTGGTCTGCGTTAAAACAAATACAAGATTTGAGGAATTCATTAGTCAAAATTCAAACTCCATGCAGAAAAAATTCAAAAACATACAGGGATGGATTTATTTGCAAGGACATAATATTTATGGTAAAATACCATCTTCTCTAATAATTAATCACACTTGGAGACATACAGGTGTTGTAAAAAGCATAATAATAGCTTATGTCTAGAGGCTCAATATTCTCAACACTCTTCTAGCGCTTCTCACTACATCAGAACATGGTTCAATTTTTTGGGTGCCTTTCTTCAGCCTCTATATTGGATATATTGAAGAATGTTTATGTTACTGCCTTAACATCCATTGAACTTTCATATATACATTTATATACACTTCCCTCTGTTGCTCCCAAAAATACGTACAATTCTACAAGCAACACTTTCCAGATAAATTTCTTCAAGATCTGAACAAGATATTCATCTCCTTTGGTCACAGTGAGTCATTTGCCGAGGATTGTCTATGGTTAAGGCTTACTTTAGATACATGACACCATGAATGCTTAAGCTGCATAGATGAAACCAGACAATGATTCAATAATCTCCAAAGGTTATGACCATATTCCACCTTTTCAATTTATTGCTATTATATGAAGTTCCTCGTTGTGAGATGCTCTATTCGGGAAAACTCAGTTGCATAATCAAGAAAAACCACATTTAGTTCCCCTTGCTTTCAAAAGTACTGTTTTTGATTTCAAGATGTTGATGATGCTCTAATGATCACATTCATGCAATTTTTGTTGGATTGGAGGAGGTGAAGCAAGAATTTGGTCAATTAATGAGCAAAGAGGATGACTCAATGGATCTAAATTAAATGAGCAAAAAGTACACGATTATTTAACAAATGCAGAAACTTTTTCACTGTAGATTAGATGAATTGCAGGCAAACTGACTTCTTCTTGCCATCATCACATCATAGGAGTCCGTAACAGAATGTTGATCCATAAGCATTCTCAAGCTTATTGGTAGGCCAATTACTTGTTAATTTCAGTTCTTTTTCTTTCCCAACTCAAGATAAAGTCCTCTAATCCTTCACCTCGAAAAAAGACAAGAAAAAAAGAAAAAGAAAATAGTCCTTCTCATGCTGACATTCTTGATTCTACTCAGGGTATATTATTAATTGATGTCACCTGAAAGTCCAAACTTAAGATTCCAAGGATCTAGAATTGAGTTGGAGGAAAACATGCTACAAAAAAAGAAGTAAAAGTGTAGGACAATGTTTAAAATTGTAAATTATTTCTCGCAAACCCAGTTCAATAGGAACAAAGCTGAATTATGAGTTATCACCTACCATATCAAATTCCCAGGTGCACAACCTACAGAATGCCCAAACTAAAGATGGAAAATCAAATTTCCAAATCTAATATTTAGTGCTGGAGTCCTTTCAGCGCCAGCTCAGTTTTAACAAGTAAGGTCTCAGGTGCCAGCACTGTTTCTTGAACCAAAAGATTTGATTTGTGACAAATATATTTCTGGGTGACTGCTATGATGGTAAACTCACAGTTAAATTGAATTGAAGGTAAAAGATGTACAGAAAACCTGTCTCCAAGATGGTGTGAGCGGCATGAAATGGAATACTAGCAAAGACATCAGATCCTGGGAACATCATCCAAGTGCGCTCATCTGAATCATGGTTGCCACATGTTGCACACACCTCCTTTACCAAGGGCCTTGAAGCAGACCTCCCAGTGTCCTTCATCATTGACTCAAAAGGAGAAGGAACACTAGTCTTAGTTGTCCGAGCTCTCTTTCTGAGTGCAGTAAGAGCTTCCCTGTTGCCATTCCTCATTTTGTCATTTTCAACCACCTACAATTGCATTGCTAAAGTTCATTAGCCGGGAAAGAAGAATAAAGAAGTAACGTAACCCATATATGCATTGCTCAATTAAACAAATGCTAGAAAATGAAGGTTAAAATGACCTGATGGCGAGCTAAAAGGAGTCGCTCAGCTTCGGTTTCGAGCTCAACCAAGCTTTGCTGGAATTGCTGCATACTCTCATCCATCTTTCTAGATACTTTTTTTCTTTTTTGGTTATCAGAACTCTTGTCTGAAAATGTATATCGCCTGACCAGTTAAGAGATTACACAGAACCAATACTTTAACCCAAAAGAAAAAAGTTCAGCTGGAAATTTTTACAAACAGCTTATGTGCGCTATGCATGCTGACAAGTGACCATTAATACGAAAATAAAAAAAAACAAAATTACAATTATATTTTCAAAAAATAATCTGTAGCTTCATGCATCAAAAGATGACACCAAACTTGTAGTTGATCTTTCTCACAGACAAATCAAAACAAGGACGAAAAATAACTAATGGGATAGGCGTAGGCGATGGTGAAGGCGGCAGCTAAGGTGGCGGCAACGGCACCAAGAAAAGGAGCTGGACGAGCGGCGGTATTCTTGCTTGAGTCGGTGGCTTCTAACAAAAAAATAAGGCAGGTTCAACAACAACTCAAAAAAAAAAAAAAAGAAAACTAATTTGAGGTAGTGTCCGAAATTATTAGCGGAGATGGTAGTCGAGTTTAAAGCGGTGGCGGTGACCGTGAGGAGTTTGGAGATGGTGAAAGAAAAAAACACTGACGGAGATCAATAGAGGAAACAAAAGTAGAGCAACCCTGGTTCCCCCCAAAAAAAAAAGCGGCTACTAGACCTACGGCTGAAAACTAGCCGGGACAGTTTGTGTTTTCTTTTTTCACTTTCTCATTTTTAAAATAGAAAATAGAAAGTAAAAAATTATATTTATTTGTTATTTGTTATTTTTAAATTTTTATAGTTATTATTTTTAATAAAATTTATTTTTATAATTTTTTAATTAATATATTAATTTTTATTATGATTCATATGACTGTGAATAATATTAAATTTATTTATTTTATAAAATATTTTAAATTATACACATTTAATAAATTTTAATAAATCAACTTATTTAAAAAGTCAGTATGTCCATTATATATAGTAGAGTTTAAATAAAAAATTATATTTATAATAATTATAAAATATTTATAAATTCATTCATATTTAATTAATTTCAATTCAAAGTCATGAGATTGTAATAATAGTGGTGGAGGTAGTGGTAGTAGAGCAAGTAGAGGTGGAGGTGGTGGTAGTGGAGCAGGTGGTGGAGTGGAGGTGGAGGTGGTGGTGGTGGTGGTGGTGGTGGTGGCAGCGGCGGTGGAGATTATGGTATTAATAGTGGTTGAGAAGGTTGTAGTCAATGTTAAATGTTAAAAAGAAATTTAGAAAATATTTTTTATTAGTTTTCTAAATTTTTTTTATAATTTGAAAAATTTTAGAAAATAATTTTCTAGTTTTCTAAAGTTAAAAAATATAATGACTAAATAATAATTTTTATTTTTCAGTTTTCTTGAGAAAGTTTTCTGAAAAAGAGATATTATTTTCCAAAACTAAATATGTCCTTAGTGTTTTGAGCTATGCTAGCATAATAATCGGACCACGCGGTATTTTTTTTAATTTAATAGAGAGAGTTAGTATTAGATTATTAGTTAGAAATTAATTTATTTAATTTTTTTTTTGCCATACATGTAAAGGGGAGGGAACATCTATCAGGAAGCGTGAGATTTTAAACCTAAAATTAATTGAGTACGAGATCTCAAATTCGAGATTTTATAAATATCTGAGTTAATGTTTTGACTATTTGATATAAGCATAGTAGATAATTTTTTATTTGATTAACTTAATTTGCAATTCATGACACTTTTGATACCACACGAGCTAGTGTGTAAAAACATGTATGCCGTTACCAACTCGTGATTCAATGCTGGACCAACAACATAGAAAATTCAATGATGAGAGAAACTTATTGTTCATCATGCATATTATCCTATGTAAAATAAATTACAAATGCTTCTCTTAAATTTCTTTTATTATTGAGGTTTTTTTTTCTTTTTTTTTAGTCTCTTTCGTTTTATTGTCCTAAAGATAAAGTGAGCACATTCTCAATTGAGACAAGAATATGCCAACGATTTCTCTTCCATTAGCTCTTTTGCTGTTGCATCCATCTTCGCCCTTGAAAACTCGTCAATTTTGAGCCCTGTATGATTTGTAAAAGCCAGACAACTGAGTGCACTGAACTGAACAGTCCCCTAAACTAATTAGTAATGAAACAATACAGTTGCCTTAAAGGAGCAATTTACGTACCCTGAAGGATGGACCAGTTTCCTTTCTCACAGGTAACGGGAAAAGAGTAAATAAGACCCGGTTCGATCCCATAAGATCCATCAGAACACACTCCCATCGAAACCCATGTTCCCTGAAATATGCAATGCAAAATCAAACAGAAAACAAAACAGTTCAAGGCATTAAGGGCTCATGAGTCGTCGTGGGTGGTGAAACTGACCTTAGGTGTCCCAAGAACCCAGTCACTTATATGATCACAAGCAGCACTTGCAGCAGATAATGCACTTGATAGCTTTCGAGCTTTTATAATGGCTGCACCCCGTTTCTGAACTGTGGTTATGAATTCAGTGTTTAACCTAGGAAAGAAGTTTAGATCGACATTTGTTACTGAAGTAAACTAAAACTATAAAACTTGGATTTCAGTATGATCATAAGACTTGAACAAAACATGATATGACCAATTTTAGATGCATACTTCAAATTGACAAGATTACTAACAAATTCAGGATCCCAAATCCTACCATTGATCATCATCAACGAGTTCTCTAACAAGTTTCTCTCCTCTGCTGGTTTTAACTGTTGCATGATTCACATCTGGATATTGAGTTGAAGAATGATTTCCCCATATGATAACGTTCCTTACTTCACTGACGTCAACATCTAGCCTTTCAGAGATCTGTCCTAATGCTCTGTTCTGATCAAGACGTGTGAGACAACTGATGTTTTTATCGGGTATTGAAGGCGCAAATTCTTTCAGGATAAGCGCATTGGTATTTGCTGGGTTTGCCACCACCAACACCTGCATGGCAAAGAAATGAGCATCAATATATACAAGATAACAAATTGATCTCACCATCTAATATACATTTACAAGTATAGGAACAGAGCAAGGTTTCAATTAATAATCCACGGGAGCTACAGTGCTAGTGGCAAGATAAAAATAATCGTGTGATAAAAGAGTAACTCGGAGATTTTATCACCTTGCAATCTGCAGCAGCATGCTTCCCCAAGGCTGAAGCCTGAGCTTTGTAAATAGATACATTTTTAGACATCACATCCTTCCTCTCCATACCTTCCTTGCGGGGAAATCCACCAACCATAACTGCAATATTCACGCCCATACAAGCTTCAACAGCATCAGTGGTAGCAATAACTCCTGTTGAACAAGAGGCGAATGTAAAAAACCTGAAAAGAGAGATTTTGTAAAATCTATCTTAAAAATAACATCCAACTATTATGAAAATCAGAACAACCTTTGAGCAGAGGAAAGGCAGCATCTATCAATTCCATTTTCACCCCTTTCAAGGCCTCAGCTGCTGGTTCAATATCAAGCAAATGCAGGATTACAGGTTGATCAGGGCCTAGCATAGCTCCTCTCGCAATCATTGGAACAATGGCATAGCCTATTTGCCCTGCAGAACAAAACCAAAAATAAAAACTCACACGCCCATATCATCTTCATTTTAAAAGGCTGAAAATGCAGGGAACAGTTTAGAAATGTATCCGTATATATTTGGAAAACGTAAGAAACTTAGAATGATAAGAACTGTAAATTAAATTAAACGATTTTGCTTGCCTGCAGCACCAGTTACCAATACTCTCATTGGTTCCTTTTCCAAATTCAATAAGCTGCACATGTATCTGATTAACTTCCAAGACAGAGTAATAACAAACAAGACAACCAAAACCTTTTGAATCAATCCATAATCCAAATCCATATCTGAGGAGATAGATAGACAGACAGATAGAGCTAATAACTGGCTACTGTTGAGATCAACTAATAACACGATAACATCTTCCAAAATGTATTTAAAGATAAAACACCAGAGAAAGAAAGCATCTGCACAACACCCCCATAACAAGCCAAAAAGATACCAATGTTAACCCAACACACAGGTGAAAATATACAGAAGATATCCATATACTGGAGAAAAGAACCCATCTTCCACATGGAATTATATACTTTCCTTTAAAAAGAAGTTAAAAACAAGACATTTTGCATATAATGTTTAAAAAAAAAAACAGATTGTACACGAGAAATAAGCGAAAGTTGATTCACTGAGTAGAAGAGTACCAGCAGAGCCTGTGACCAAAACTCTAACTGGGTCTTTTGCCATTGTTGCGCTAGGAGAGTTTGAGCGCGATCACTAGTAAGTTTGTGAGAGAAAGAGGAGATGGGGATAAATTGGAACTGAATGCAGATTGTGTATATATGCAAGAGTCTCCCATGCATATAAGATGACCAGGAGTAAGACGAGGAAGGGGTAGAAAATCCAGGTTATAGATAATCTATACAATAATGATAAGTTATACTGTTTTGTTGTAGGGGAAATTATCATTAACACTGTGTTACACCAATGGTAGAATTTATAACACAAAAATATATATCGGTGAAGTGTAAATTTTAAAGGGCATTTATTTCCCCTTCCGATCTTTTTTTTTCAGCTAAGCAAGGATACAAACCATCATGGGTTTGGAGTAGCATCCTCCATGGCAGAGAACTTCTTCTTAAAGGGTACATGTGGAATGTAGCTAAGGGTTAAAATATAAATATTTGGCAAGACCCTTGGATACCTCTCCTTCCCAACTTCAACATCATGTCTTCTAAACCTCAGAGTTGTAATATGTGTTATGTTAAAGATATTATTGACCTGAATAATCACACTTGGGTGGACAACCGATTGTCATAGCCATTCTCAGAGTCTGAACAACAAGCTATTCGCTGTATTCCCATTTCTAGGATGGTTGGTAACGACAAGATTGATAGGATAACTACAACAACTCTGTATATCAGTTGTATTGTGATAGAACTCTATCTCTTAGTTATTTGTAATACGATTCTGTTACACTATGTATTTTGTATATATTCTTGATCAATACAATTTACTGAGCTAAGCTTAACTTCTCACCACGGTCACATGTATCAGAGCTCTTATTCGGTTTAAAGACCATTTGATCCCATAGGTGATAACACGAGCAACTCGACCTCTAGTACTGCTATTACACCAGCAA
The DNA here is from genome assembly GCA_949671775.1 of Mallotus repandus. Lineage (NCBI taxonomy): Eukaryota > Viridiplantae > Streptophyta > Magnoliopsida > Malpighiales > Euphorbiaceae > Mallotus > Mallotus repandus. Next base: position 71,535 of record CATIWM010183522.1, read on the forward strand.
CACCAACATCGTCATCTACCTCCATTCAATCGTTGCCCAACATCACACATCAGCTGCCTGTAAAATTGAATTCCAGCAATTACTTACTATGGCGAGCTCAGTTACTTCCATTGCTCAATAGTTATGACCTGGCGAATCATATCGATGGATCCCTTGATCCACCTCATAAACACTAGGTGATGGACAAGCTAGTTCGGCATATCTGAGCTGGTTTCGCCAAGACCAACTCGTACTGAGTTGGATAATCGGGTCTATTTCAGAAGCTTTTATTCCTCAAGTGGTTGGTGCCACCACTGCTCATGCTACCTGGGAGAGATTGGCGCATTCTTATGCTGTAGGATCCAAGGCACAGGCTCGCACAATCAAATCTCGCTTCTTCCGGATCAACAAAGAACCATATGAGCCCATTGCCAAATATATACAATGTGCTAAAACAATGTTTGATCATCTCGGAGCCCTTAATACTCTAGTTACTGACAGTGATCTGGTGCATGTCATTCTCAATGGTCTTGGTCCCTCATACAGACCGTTTATTCGATCTCTACAGCAACGTTCAAAAGATGTTACTTATGACGAGCTCTACGGCTTGCTCCTCTGCGAAGAAGAGGACCTCACTGCTGATGCGAAATCAACTATTCCATCATCAACACACATTGCCACTACACCATAACGCGGTGGTCGATTTAGCTCAGGCCCTAGAGGCCGTGGTGGTCGCTTTAATGGTGGCCGAGGTCGTTCCAGGACCAATAATGGCAAACAAGCTAACACACCTCAATTCTCCACATATGATGGCTATCTTCAATGCAATAATTGCTTCGGTTTTGGCCACTTTGCACATCAATGCCCTATCCAACGTGCCAAAAGCATGCAACGTAATCCATCATCACCTTTGTTTTACAACAATCCATCTTCCAATCTTGCTGCAACTTCCTTCTTTTCATCATATGCTCAACCATGGATCTTTGACATTGGGGCTACTCACCACCTCACTTCTCATATTGATAATTTATCTTTGAATTTAGAATACAGTGGACCTGACTCTGTCGAAATTGGTAATGGCACGTCCCTTCCTATTACTCATACAAGTTCTTCCTTTGTTTCTACATCAAATAATTCTTTTCTTTTGGATCCTATTTTACATGTACTTGATTCATGTTGCAATTTATTATCTGTTTATTCTTTTACTACTGCTAATCAAGTTTCTGTTGAATTTTTCCCTGATCATTATCTTATTAAGGATATCCACACAAGGAGGATCCTTCATTCAGGCCAAAATAATGATGGACTTTATTCCATTCTTTTTGCTTCTAAACCCGCCATTAGTCAGTCTCCATCAATAGCCTTTTTAGCATCCAACTTTGCTCAATAGCACTACATACTTGGTCACGCTAATGATGTTACTGTTCACAAAGTTCTTAATCAGTTTCATTTACCTTTTAGCTCAAATAAAAGTAAAGTTGCTTTTCATGCTTGTAATATTAGCAAAAGCCATTGGCTACCTTTTACTTTATCTAGTTTTCATGCTAAACAACTGCTGGAATTAATTTTTTCTGATTTATGGGGACCTTTCCCATTCCAGCAATTGATGGTAGTCGATATTATGTGCTCTTTTATGATCATTACAGCAAATACACATGGATTTATTTTTTGAGATATAAATCTGATGTTCTTAATGTTTTTATTAAATTTTGACATCTTGTTGAGAATTTTTTTTATCATTCCATTAAATCTTTCCAAGCGGATTGGGGAGAAGAATTCCAAGCACTCACACCCTATCTATTAGAAAATGGAATTACCTAGCGTAGCTTTTGTCCAAAAATACCAGAATAAAATGGGTATGCCAAAAGAAAACATAGATATATTGTTAAAACTACTCTTTCTTTTGATGCATCATTCATATGTACCCACCAAATTTTGGTCCCAAGCCCTTGACACTACAGTTTACATTATCAATCATTTGCCTACCCCTAGTTTACAAAATAAAAATCCATATGCTGTGTTATTCAATAAGGATCCTGAATACATGAAAATGCACACTTTTGGTTGCTTATGCTATTTTATGGCTTAAGTCATATAGTGAAAATAAAAGGTCCAAGAGATGTGTGTTTATGGGTTATAGCAAAATACACAAGGATTATATTTTTTATGATGTAATCTCTTCCAAATTTATTCACTCACACCATGTTTTATTTTATGTACAGGAATTTCCTTTTCAAACCGATCCCAAAGTGGCCTCAGAAGACAAGGATTCCATGGACTCTACACTAGCTTTTATCTTTCTACTTGAATAAATTCATATCAAATCCAACTCTACCTCAGCCACTCCCTCCAATATGAACCAACCTGCACATATCTCACTTAAAACATCCTCTCCAACCTCATCTTTATCTTATTTGCCACCCACATCTCCCACTTTAAAACATATCTCTTAATTCAGCTCAACCCGTACCCCAACCCACTACCTCACCCGTAATTCCTCTCAAAGTTTACTCATGATGTCCATATTCTAACAACCTTCCACAAATCTGCCTACCACCACTTCTAAACCTCTTATCACTCGAACCCATCCAATGATCACAAGATCCTAAACTGGTTCTTCCAAACCCAAAACCTTTCTTTCTCATCTCTACACAGAAACTGAACCCTCTTGTTATACCAAAGCTGTTAAATGTGCACATTGGCACCAAATAATGCAAGAAGAATATGATTCCATACCGAAAAATAATACATGGGAGCTTGTCCCTCCTTTCAAACATCAAAATCTAGTCGGCTTTAAATGGGTTTTTCGCATCAAAAGAAAACTCAATGGCACTGTGGATCGTTACAAGGCCAGGTTAGTAGCTAAGGGCTTTCATCAACGCCAAGGAATTGATTTCACAGAAACTTTTAGTCTTGTGGTAAAACAAGCTTCTATTCAACTCATCTTATCTATGACTCTCTCCTTTAATTGGGACATTCGACAATTAGATGTTTCTAATGCGTTTCTTTATAATGCATTAGAGGAAAATGTTTTTATGCAACAACCACAAGGTTATGTTCACCCACAATTTCCACATCATGTTTGCGAATTGAAAAAGTCCATTTATGGACTTAAGCAGGCACTTCGTCAATGGTTTAAGTGCCTTACTCAATCATTACTCTCATTGGGTTTTCAGAGCTCCAAAACGGACAATTCCTTGTACTATTACCATCATGGTTTGGATCATCTTTACTGCCTTATCTATGTTGATGACATTCTTCTTACAGGGAACAATTCCACCCTCCCACGCACCATCATCAACTATTTACAGATAAGCTTTGCAATTAAAGATCTTGGAAAACTTCGGTATTTTTTGGGTATCGAGGTTACAACGTGTCATGGTGGTCTTTTATTATATCAAAAAAAGTACATACAAGAGTTAGCTAAGGAAAACATGGTTGAAGCTAATCCTATAAGTACTCCATCATCTCTAAATCACAAGTTCACTGCCAAAGGTATATCCTATTCTGATCCATCTTATTACCGTAGCATTGTTGGAGGGCTACAGTATATTTATTAACAAAGTCTCCCAATACATGCATGCACCCACTACCGAACATTGGACTGCAGTAAAACACATATTGCGTTATTTAAAAGGGACCCAACACTATGGCTTTCTTCTTCGGCCATCTTCTAATTTTAGTGTTTCGGCCTATAGTGATGCAGACTGGGGCGGTGATTTGGATGATTGAAAATCATCTACTGATTTTTCCATTTATGTCAGCAATAATTTAATTAGTTGGAAAATCCGCAAGCAAAGAATAGTGGCTCAGTTTTCCACTGAGGTCGAATATCGAGCCATTGCATAGACCACTAATGAACTCCATTGGCTATGCTCTCTCATAAAGGAACTTCATTTGTTGTTTGCCTACTTTGTGGTATGATAATCTCAGTGCTACTTATTTAACTTCTACTCCGATTTTTAATTCAATATCAAAGCACTTAGAGATTGATTTTTATTTTGTTCGTGACAAGGTGAAAGCAAATGAAATGCAAGTGCGCTATCTTAGCTCCAAAGACTAAATTGCCGACATCCATATCAAGTCCCTTCCTTCACGTTAATTCTGTAATATTCGGAACAAGTTATCTGTGCGTTCTACCCCATAAAACTTGAGGTAGGGTGATAGGATAACTACAACAACTTTGTATATCAGTTGTATTATGATAGAACTCTGTCTCTTAGTTATTTGTAATACGATTTTGTTACACTATATATTTTGTATATATTATTGATCAATACAATTTACTGAGCTAAGCTCAACTTCTCACCATAATCACAAAGATAATGTGGCATTTTAGGAAGAATGGAGCTTACTCAGTTAGATCGGGCTATAAAGTTCTAAAGTCACAGCAACATCAATACAACAGCCCCATGGTGTCCAATAACAACTCTAGCAATCACTTAGGCTTTTGGTTATCTATCTGGTCCCTTTAGGTGCCTCCCAAAGTAAAAATTTTCATCTGGCACTGTGCCTTGAATGCCATTCCAATTGGGGAAACATTTGGTAGGAAGGGGCTATAATCTCAGTCTTATCTGTCCAATATGTGGCCAATCTATGGAATCGCTGGAACTTCTTCTTTTCTTGTGCAACCACTCATGAATTATCTTGCACATCAGTACTATCGGCTATAACCCTTCTGATGTGGGCTTTACCTCTTTTAGTTCTTGGTGGGAAGCTATTAACTCTTTGATGTTAACTGTAGGTCATCATGATTTGATGAATTTAGTCGCTAGCATGTGTTAACTAATTTGGAAGGCAAGGAATGATACCATTTTCAACGGCAAAATAGAATACCCCATCAGCATTAATTCCAAAATAAACCATTGGTGGATTTCTGTTCAAGCTTCACTCAGCCCTGCTAAAGCTGATCTTAATCCTGTTCAAGCTAAAGCTAGCGTCAATCCTTCACCAGTCCTCTCAACAGATGTCCAACGGTCACCCCCTCCAATAGGACCATGGAAGATCAATACTGATGCTTCATTCTACAAGGAGATGTACAAGAACAAGTCGACAATTGTTTGTAGAGACCATTATGGCAAAATTATTCATATGGCTTCCAAGAATCACTTTATGCACTCTGCTATTCAGGCGAAAATTTTAGCTCTTTTTAAGGGTCTCAAATTTGTTGAATTGTACCCTTCTACCTCTATTATTGTTGAGTCAGATTTCCAAAAGGCTGTGAAGTTGTTAAATGGTGACATTGTAGGTATCCCTTAGAGATTTTTGCCATTGTTGATGATATCAAGTTAACCCTTCGGCACATGAGCCAAACTCATATTACTTTCACTCCTCGTTCGGCAAACAAAGTAGCGGACTGGATATCTAAGAATGATTCTTGTTTAGTTATGTCTACTTTATCTTTTAATGTTCATCCTCAGCTGATTGAGTTGATACAATTGGACTCAAATTGTAGTTCTTATGTTTCTGTTTTCTAATGCAATCTTTGTTTATTCAAAAAAAAAATGTAAATCATTTGGTTAGTACATGTTTTTTCTTCATTTGGTTGTGTGGGATTAATGTAGCTATTTTTATCTTAGAACTAGACACATGTCAGCGCATTGCGTTGGTGATTTAAAAGTGTGAATAACAATATTATATAAAAATAATTTAATTTTTAAAAACTAAACTGACAAATATAATTGAAAAGTAAATCATATCTTACATTATAATTTTAAAAAATAATTAAAAATTTTTATTTAGTCATCCATTCTCCCATTTAATATGAACAAATAGATAAACAATAAAAATTAAAATATTTCAACTTTTATACAATAGTTTCAAAAAAAAAAATTTCATGCAACAATATTATGTATTTCAATGGCAAAAAAAATGTGAAAGAAAAGTTTAAAATGAAGATTAATTAGTTAGTTCTTGGAAATAAAATTGAAAGGGAAAATTACATTTACCTCCCTGAAGTTTGACCTAATTACAACTCTCCTCTCTCTTGTTTGAAAATCAAACATTTACATCCCTTAATTTTAATTCCGTCAACATTTAAGCCCCTCCGCTAACTTTTCAATTAGTTTTTTTATATCAAACAGTTTAATCTCTAAGTTCTAATAAAATAAAATAATTTAGTCTTTCAAATTTTTAATTATTTAAAATTTAAAATTTCAATACTGACTAAATTTTAGACATGTACACATATTTTTATCAATATATTTTTTTGAATTATATAAAATTCACACTAACTCAAAAGTCAAATTGTAATTTCAATAACTTTATAAATATCCATAAATTTATTTTATATTCTTTTTTTACTTATTTTTATTAATTTTTGCTCCAATTAAAATTAGTATTATCTAAAACTAAAGTAATATATAAAATGAATTGGTTAAAAAAAGGTAAAATTAATGAAACCAAACGTAAAAATAAATATAAAATAAAATAGATAAAAATTAGTGAATTATTAAATTTATAATTTAATTTTTTAATTAAAATTAAATTGATAAGGACATGTGTAATCGTTTAAAATTTAGTAAAAATTGTGATTTTAAATTTTAAAATTAAAGAACAACAATTTTTTTTATTAAAATAAGAAGGATTAAAGTGTTAGTTTTTACAAAATATAGGGAGTAAAATGTTTAGTTTGTATAAAATAGAGGGAGTAAAATGTTTTATTCATTAAGACACTAACGAAAAAGTTAACAGAAGGACTAAAGTGTTGACAGAACTAAAACTGAATGATGTAAATGTTCGATTGTCAAACAAGAGGGATGAAAATTGAAATTAGGTCAAATTTGAGGGAGGTAAATGTAATTTGCTCAAATTGAAATTGATATGATAAATAAAAGACAATGAGCCAAGAGCGCCATTACAAAGATCTGCATGAAGGAACCATACCTAACAGACTAATCTCGACCAACTCACGGTGCAGCTAAATAATTAGATTGATCCTTTTGGCATTGCAGTGCTACTGGTGGACTCAGATTCCAGGTCTTGATACTGCATTGCAAAATCCTCTTCTGTAATAAAAATGGTCAGGAGCACTTGATTCAGACTCAAGTATCTGTTTTGGCTGCTTATGTTTTCTAGCTTAAAAAGAAGTCACTTTATTGACAATTGCTTCACGCAGCAAATGTTAAACATATCAGCAAGAACACAACTTCCAAGAACTCAACGACCAAGAAATACATGAATTAGAACTCAAATGCTGATACAAAATGGTCTAAAGGAGAAAGAATCAGAATAGCATCTTAATGACGAACGATCACCAAATCATCCTTGCAAAAAAATTTATAGTACTCTCCTTCCATTAATGTTTCCATAATGCATGTTCCTTCTATGTCTTCTCTGCTTGAACTATAGCTCAAGCCAACCAAGCAAAGCTTTAATTCTGGAACATCTGAAATCTATTGCCATAAAAATAGAATAAACCTCGACTAGGTCTTGATATATCCTCATGATCAGTCAATACCCAATCGCATATTTCGTCTGTAGATCCCAATACTCCTTGCTTTTGTTTTGCAATTTCAGCACGGTCAGCGATCATCCTCTCTTTCCAATACTCTTTGCACCTGTAAGGATATTTTTTTTTTCAAGTAGTTATAAGTGAACTTTTTCTGATGAATTTAACAAAAGAATTTAAAATCTGTTTCAAAACCATTAATTTTTCACAGAATATTAAAACTATCCAAGAGCAAAATGGAAGCAACAATGCAAAGCAACTATATATGAAGCATACAAAGTGCCACATGACACTATCAATATGAGGTGGCAAAATTCATTCACTTAGTTGTTATATATTTTATATAGATAATGGAGCTACTTTAATTTAAAAATAAGTCATATATAGAATTACTGTATAATTTCTCTTAATCACAACATTAAATTGTCACTAATTCAAAATTGAGTATTTTTTCAACATAAATCCATCTTAGCATGAAACTGAAAAATAACAATACCCAATAATTGATTTCATGGGTTACTCATAGAAAATTATTGACAAATAAACTTACGTTTTTTTTGAAAGAATAAACTTACTTTTTTGATAATTATTTTATACAACATATGAGAAATAAAAAACAAGATACTAGTAATATTTGAAAAAAAAATCGGTAATTGAACATTTTTTCAAAAAAAAATTGCTTATGGAACCTCAAAAATGTCGCCAAAAGATAACCTTTGCCGACGAAAAACACCTTTGGTTGCTATATTAATTTGCGGCGCCTAATTTTGATGTTATATCCTCCGTCGGTAAAAATATTTTGAGGCTGATCAGCGACGCGTAGTTAAAGAAATAGCGTCGCAAGAAATTCATTTCTCCTTTTCGGAAAAATTGAGAAGGCTAATATTTATCCGGAGTAAGGATAAACTAGACACTGTAGTCAAACGTCAAAGAAATTCACAATTACACGAACGAATTGTTTCATTTCGGGTTTCGTGTTCATTTCATTTCTTGTGTATATCTCAATGGAGCAGAACAACCTGTAAACAGAACAGGAAAAAAAAAAGGAAAAAAAAAAAAAGCAAGCAGCAAAGTACAGGCGACGGAGGAAGAAGAGTAGAGGTGGTGGCTTTCAACACAAAATTGAAAATGCAAGGATTGAAGGCAGCAGCATCCTTACTGATCAGGCGCAGTAAAATGGAGCGTGGTCGCTCCATCGCCTGTTCTCACTGCAGAAACCTCTCTTCTATTCCGAGCAGTAACCCTGTCGATGACCGTGATGAACTCGAGAATCAAGTAATTTATTTTTTAATTCTTCAACAATAGCTCAATATCTTTCATTGCCTTTCTTTTTTTTATTTCTGCTGATCGTGTTGATATTATTCACTGAAGCAGGTATTAGTTGAAAGTAAAGCTTATTCAAGGACCACTATTCTCAATAGACCTTCTGCTCTTAATGCTCTCAACACTAATATGGTGGGTGTGCGCTTTTTTTTTTTTCTTCTTCTTCTGCTTTCTCCTTTGCTTTTGTTATTAGTTAATTGTTTAAGTGTCTGTTTTTTTAATGATGATAATAATTTAGGGTGCGAGATTGCTGAAATTATATAAATCATGGGAGGATAATGCAGATATTGGTTTTGTTATGATGAAGGTAACAATTAGCTTTTCAAATTTCAGTTTTGGTTCAGTTTTTTTTTTTATTTGATCAGGTACACTTGGTTGTTGTTTTGAATCTGTGAAGGGCAGCGGCAGGGCATTTTGTGCAGGTGGAGACATTGTTACTCTCTATAACTTGATAAAACTAGGTAGAGATTAAACTACTTTTGCATTTGTAAATAGCTGACTTACAAAATTTTCACTTACACCATTCCTTTTGTTCAATATGTAAGTTTATTTCTTGTCTGTAAATGATTCCTGTAAAGCTTGCTTGCTGTTTGCTACCATTCAATGCAGGGAGGTTGGAAGACTGTAAGGAATTTTTCCGGACATTATATTCGTTCATATACATTCTAGGTACATATTTGAAACCACATGTGAGTATTCGCAACTCAAAAAATATCATTAGCAGCTAGTGCAAACTAGTAACTTCTTGTCTTGTACTATGAAATGAAGCAGCTTTTCATTTAGCCATATTTTTTTTCCTTGTGTTGACATTTTTCCATGTATCAATGTCTTGTATATGCTGTGTTTTACCTGTATGTTTATTCATTGCTTTTCATAGCAGTGCCCTCTAGTCTCCTTTGTCATGCCTATGCTTTCCAATTGTAATTGTTTCTTGCTTGTTATCCATCCTCGTCCCTTGTGATTCTTTGTTCCTTTCTCTTTCTCTCAGAAATTTTTTTAGTTCTTTGTCACAATGTATTTGACAGACACATTGATTTAAGATGCATACTAAAGTCTTGTTATAATATTTTTCTCATCAATCACTGTAATATTTGAATAATTTTATCTGTATTTTGTGTTCTGAACTGATTTGGGACATGACAAGCTAGATGTGTGTTTCCAAACTGATGTTTGCAGTGGTAGAATGGGTATTCAATTCACAGAAACAGGATACTTTTTTATTTGTAACCAATGCACTATCTTTCTATAGGTGGCTATTTTGGATGGCATTACAATGGGTGGTGGAGCTGGAGTTTCAATCCCTGGCACATTCAGGGTAGCAACTAATAAAACTGTACGTACAGAAAAATAATACACTCATGACCTCATGCACTTTTGGGTAATTATTGGCTTTTTGAAAAAATATTTTGAATCTTGTTATTTTTATTGCATTTAGAAAAAGTTTGCTGAATCTTTTTGTTTTTCCCTTTTGCTTTTGAAAAGGGTACAAAGCTTTTATATCATTCATGTACTATTGTAATATGTTTATCTTACCTCTTGAATTTCTATTACTTGCAATTTGTTTGAAAAACTTGACTATGTTGAAATCAAAAGGGGATATTACAAATCAAATTTTCTTCTCTTTGGTGACTGTCAAGTGGAAATTGTGCTGAATATTTCATCTCTTTAGTTTCTCTATATGAATTTTAGTTTATGGGTGGAGATGAGATTATTGATGATGCATCTATCTTTCTTTCAGCTTTTTTCTACCCCTGAAACTCTTATTGGATTCCACCCTGATGCTGGAGCATCCTTCCACCTCTCCCATCTACCTGGTCATTTAGGTATTATTTCTTTTTTTCTTCCTTCCTTTTACTTTAGAAGGACTTAGTGCTGAAAACAATATGATGTTCTTTAAAATGAAGGTCAGAGTGTTAAATGAATATGAAGGGTGTCTTCTTGAATGATACTACCCTTTTAAATCTTTGGCAATTTTTCACTGAAGTACAAACCTTTTAATCCTTCTTTTCATATCTCCATTTCCCTCGAGTTGGTTTGGAATTTTCTGACGAATGAGTTTCTTATGATTCATTCTGTTTCCTCAAAAGAGGTTGCATAAATATGAATGAGATTCTTAACTCTTCTTCAACTGGCCTTGAGTTACAGTTGTGGCTTTTCAGCATGTAAAATGAGATTTAATTTTTCACTCTGTTTGAATTAATGTGGTTTTTGGAGAGTGGTGCATGTTTTACTGCAATTTAGCAGACCAATCAACAACCCGAAGTTTGAATTAATAGTGTCAGAATTTATTTATTGAAGCTAGCTTACACTTGTGCACATCAGAACTTATCAGCCAATGATGAATTGGTAATTGGGCATGATAAGGTTGGTAATGGATAAGAGTCATCAATTTGATTTGATGTGAAGAGGAATCTTGATTGCAGGAGAATACTTAGCTCTAACTGGAGAAACACTCAATGGAGCTGAAATGATTGCCTGTGGTCTAGCTACACATTATTCACATAGTGAAGTTAATACTGGTGGACCCTTATCTACATTATTCTTTCTTATTTTATTTTTCCCGTTTATATAACATCAACATATATTTCTTTCTCTTCCTCCACAGAGGCTTCAATTACTTGACCAGCAGCTTGGAGAACTCATTACTGATGATCCTTCTGTAATTGAAGCAACTTTAGAAAAGTATGGTGACCTTGTCCATCCAGATAAAATGAGTGCACTCCACAGGTTTGTTTTACTGCAGGATATTTGCCAGTGATGGAAGTTTTAGTTCCAAGTTGTGCTTGACAACAAACAAATTGGCTCTCATTATCTTCCACAGAAAGCACAGTCAAATGTCTAATGTTTATCATCTCTTTTTTTAGGATTGAAACTGTTGATAAATGTTTTGGCCATGACACTGTAGAAGAAATATTTGATGCTTTGGTAAGTGTCGAGAGCTATAACATGTCTATATTTTCCACAAAACACATTTTGAAAATGACAGGAATTTTTCGATCTTCCCATAGCTTTTAAATTTTTAATTGACAAGGGAATGACCAGCACTGAAGAGGGGAAAGAGGTGGAGACGAAATATTCTCCCCTGAAACAACATTCACTTTAGGAGATTCCTGTCCACAGGGATGTAGTTTTTTCATAGCTTAGCTGTTAACATTGAACATTTTCCACATTCAGGACAAGACCTGGATTTTATGACCTATGACAAGATTTATTGAGGCCTTTCACATAGATTTTTAATTCTTAGATAATTGCTAGTTTCTTACCTTGTTTTTTCTCTTTCTGGAAGGATTATCATCTTAGAAATGGTTCCCTAAATTAGCAAGTCAAATTGCTGCTTTAGCATCGTAAACATGCAATTTTCTGAGATAACCATTTCTCTCAGGAAAGTGAGGCTTCTGGGACCAACGATGCATTTTGTAATTCCACTCTAAGAAGACTAAAAGAAGCATCACCATTGAGCTTGAAAGTTTCCTTGAGATCTGTGAGTCCCCCCTTTTCCTGTTGCTAGGATTTCACTTTCTAATGCTGTTGCATCATGATCCAAGCCACTGCTGTTGGCTGTTCTAGATACGAGAAGGCAGATTTCAAACACTTGATCAGTGTTTGGTCCGTGAATATCGAATGTCCTTGCAAGGAATATCCAAGCAGATCTCTAGCGACTTTTGTGAGGTATAATACATAATTGTTTATTGATAAAAAAAGCTTTACAATCCATGCCACTTGATTTTACTCCTGTAAAATTTGTTGTCAGGGTGTCCGTGCACGAATGGTGGACAAGGACTTAACACCGAAGGTATGAGTTCAACTCATTTTTGCATTTCAAAAAGTGTATAATTCATGATATTGTGAAGATGCTGTTTGATAATCTAGAGCATAACTCCATTAGTAAAGATTTTAAGTGAAGAATATAGCTGTAAGGTTAGCATAATAGCAGTCTGTTCTAATATTATGCAATCATCAACAGTAAGATATTGGAAGTGTGTCATTTTGTTCCCTAAAAACAGAAATGTATCAGCAGTAATTCTATTGCCATCTCTTACTGAAATATGCAGTGGAACCCTCTGAGCTTGGAACAAGTGTCAGAAGACATGGTGGAACATTATTTCTTTCCTCTCAGTGAAACGGAGCCTGATCTAGAACTTCCCACTGAAGAGCGAGAAGCATTTACCTAGTTAAGAATACGCATGTAATGGACAGGTAAAATTTCAGGAGGTTCATAGCTTTCAGGTAAAATTTAATCAATAGGTGTTTCTGGAGAGTGCAATCAACTTAACAGAGAAAGTCTATGTGACCATAACCTTCATTAAAACATTGATTTAATAAGAGAGTGGTGACATTTTTTATCAAGCAGGTTATCAGTGTGTGTCCAATTTTTTCACAAATAACTTTCTAACAAGTTGGGTGTTTTCTTTAGCAGCATCAGTCTATATCTAAACAATATATACTTTTTGGATAATCTTGCATCAATGCATTTTGCAACAAAACCTAGGTATATGGGTACACCTATTAGAAGCAGAATTAGCACTAATAAAGAGTATATATTCATCCATTGATGCTCAGGAAATAGTGTAGAAAATGTTATCTTACTGTAAGGGGGAAAAAGAGCAAAACAGTTTACTCATAACTGCGAACTTAAAATTTTGCCACTTAATGAGAGCAATGGCCAGATTTACCTGAGTAAGTTGCCCCAGTAGGAAGACAACAAAAAGGGAAGAAAAATACTGTGAAATGAACTAGACACTATAATACCAGCGTATGGGTTATCCTCAGTGCTACACAGGCTGTATCTCTAAATCGGTGTGTTCACCATTTCTAGAAGATTGAGCAATTGGTGCAGATGATGCAGATTCTGCACTCATGTCAGTGTTCATCTGTTGAACTGGTGGAGGGTTAACAACAGTCATCTGCATATCAGCATTTTCAGATAGATGGTTCTTCATCTCCCTGTTCTCTTGACACAAGGCACACCAATGCATACAACAGTGCACCAGACACGGATCACATGGCGAGTTCTGCAAAAGAATAGCATAATAATCATTTTCTGAAAACTGAGAGCATAAACAATTGTTTAAGTAAACACACGACCCTTTGAGGTATTTGTGGGTGCAATATTCAAATCAATAAGAAACGGTATTCCTGCTATCCTGGTTTTAGGAAGATTTCCACAAACAGGGAATATATAAACGCAAATTTTACCTTGAGATGATACTTCTTCTGCAAGGATTGTCGAAACAGACCGGTGTAGATACCGCACATCCACCAAGCAAAAAGCAGTCCCTCACAAATGAGAAAAGAAGTTTTAGGATCAATGCCATGGAAGAAAGCAGTAGCAGCAGCAAGTGCGAGTCCGCCTTCAACACACATAGCATGACAAACACAAGCATTGGTCCATGGAATATCATCTCTCAGTGTTTCAACATTATGGCCAAACAGCACACACGGGCAAAACAGTCCAGTACGGCCTGCAGATTAACACACATTTGAAAACCATAAAATCATTAACATTTTTTTTTTCGAAAAAAAAAAAAAAAAACAAATATCATCATAAAAAAAAGACACTTACAAGTGTCAATATCTTGGAGACAGGAGCATATTCCAGTAGTCCAATCTTCATCAGCAGGAGGTTCATAGCTTTCAGGTAAAATTTGTCCACATTCAATACATCTATGAACAATTAACTGTCCAAAAACCATAAGTGATTGTCACCAAAAAAAAAATCATTCGTATTTCTCGAAATTGGAAAAAAGGCTGGCTTGAATTTTTTATGGTATAACAATAATGAATCAATTTCAGAAAGTGGATTTGTGAAAAACCTGAGGAACTTGAACAGGCTGATTAAGTTCGCCAGATGTAATATCTTCGACAGCTAATTGTTCTTTCGGCAACTTGACGTACCTGGATTGCGCATTTACGTCCGCCATATCTGATTCAACAAACACAACGCAAAAACAAAAATGTACAATATTTATTTATTATTTAAACCTCAACCATATCATCAAGCATATTATTCTATACACAGAGATCAGATTTAAAAAAAAAAAAAAGGAGAGCAGCGAACCTTGAAATGAGAGAAAGATAATTACAGTTTTGTTGCAAAGGAAATGTAAATTAATAGTGAATGTAAAGATTTGATTGAGAGAGATCTCAAACTCAGCCTCATGCTTTTTCTATTTTTACGCGTATATATATTTTAATTTAATTTTTCCATTTCATATATCTCGAACCGCCAATTTGGTCTTTCGCTCGCGACGTTTCGCATTTTTGAGACATGGCTTA
Organism: Mallotus repandus; assembly: GCA_949671775.1. Lineage (NCBI taxonomy): Eukaryota > Viridiplantae > Streptophyta > Magnoliopsida > Malpighiales > Euphorbiaceae > Mallotus > Mallotus repandus. The sequence goes on from CATIWM010183522.1 coordinate 86,563, forward strand.
GGACGACGTCGTAAAGGATAAGGGAAATGTAATGCAGATATTTTTCTGGTTATCCAAACGGCTACTGCAAGGCCACGCCATTTGGCAATGTTAGTGGCAAATCTCAAAACAGAAAATTAAATAAAATAAATCTCTCTTCTTATCCTTCCAGAGACGAAGCTCACCCCTAATCCAAATTGGGAGGAGGAGAAGGAGCTACTCATATTCATCCTCCTATGATTCAATGTAAAACTTCATCTATATTAGCAAAACTCATTGGTTTAATTAAAATTAAATAAAAATAATTAATTAACTGAATTTTATATATTAATTTTGAATGTAAATATTATAATTATGTAATCTACATATTTAAATTAAATAAAAATATTTCGAAGATTCTTATTTACAAAAATACTTGTTAGGGTTGAATATATAAGTCAAATTTTTATATTTAATTAATAAAATTAAAATATATATTTTCGTATTATTCATCTAATCATTGAGAGATGTAATCTAACCATGAGAAATATAATCAATAAATGTAAAATTTTTCCTATATAAAATTAATATTTAATTAAAATTCTGATAAATTTTTTATTATATTATCAAATTATTACATTATATTTGTTTAGTGCATTCTATCATTACATTATTTTTTACAAAATAAAATACACTCTCTCAATAATTATCATTAAATAATAAAATATAATTTTATCCAACAATAATAAAAATAAAATAAAATAAAAATAATTAAAAAATAAAAGTTACCATATATATTTCCTAGTGAATTATGAAAATATTTTGTTTCAAGGATTTATAGGTTAAAGATATTATGTCTCCTTAAAGACTAAAACCCTATTCTATCTCCTCCTCCTCCTACTCTTAATTTTCCGGCCCCGATGAACACCACTTTACCTCTTTCTTTTGCTGCTGCTTCTTCTTCTTCTTGCTGTTGTCCCTCTGAAACTGGGTGTCTCCATGGAAAACAAGACAAATTAACTAGTGGGTCTTTCTACAATGATGTTTTTGGCCCTGTTCCTTCACAGTCTGAAGTTGAAAGTGCCATTGCTGCTCTTCGCAGGTGGGTGACATGACATGGATACTTTCACAATTTTCAGTTTTTCCTTCTCTTAGTTGATTCTAAATTGCCTATATTTATTATGGATATTGACAACTTTTTTGGTAAGTTTCTCTTGCTAATTGCTGCTTGTGCCCAGTAGTTTCATGCAAAGGATTTCTTCACCTGGTCTGTTGCAAGTGCTTGATGGGTATCAAAGATTTGAGGACGCTTTTTATTTGTTGATGAGAGACCCAGTTACTGAGGTGCTTCTTTCAAATTGAACTCGCCGCTTGCAATCACGTATTCTAAATTTTTGTATCTTTTATGGATTCCAAAATGCTTGCAGAGACTGGTGGTTTCACTATCGTCTGATAACGCTTTGTGGAATGCTATTACGAGCAACGACATGCTGCAGCGGCTGCAAGGATCATATGTTGACACAGGTTTAACTCCTGAGAACTAACCTCATGAACTTCTTTGAAGACTTTAATGAACACAATCAATCACCTTTAAAGTTTAATAATAACATCTGCTAATGATTACTGTGCAGCTAAAATTGGTAGGATACAAAATTTTGATCAAGAAACCCATGTGTTCACCTTCTTCTTGAATTGGATTATGAACATGACCAAAGCAAAAGTTACTGAACTTATCCAGAATTTCCAATCGCTGATGAATGAGATTTTCCAATCTCTTGAGAGGAAGCAACCCGCAGAAGAAAGCAGAGAGGTGGATGACAGAATTAAATCTTCATTGCTTCTCTCTGTTGTGATACTCTTGATCGTGGTTGTGGCAAGGTTTCACAAGGCTTGACCTACAACAACTTGGTCAGGGAAATACACCCTTAAAATAAAATTAGGCTTCACCTGCTAGGGATGATTGCTAATAAGCTAGGATTTTGAAGCACATTTGCTTATTCCTATAGATTGTGTATTTCACAAATTGCTTCAGTTTCAAATTTAATTACTCAACTGGCTGTTATCAGACATCTGAGCATGGAAATCTGTGATTTTTTTTTTTATTTTTTTTACAGCTGCAGCTATACAGTGGGTGTGTGTTGTTCCTTTGGGTTCAAATTAAGTGCTTTCGTCTCATCAAAACAAAGCATTTATTATAAGGTTTTAGTAGGAAGCTTGTATGCTGAAAGGGCTTTGCAAGCTGATGAAAATTCTCTTTTTTCATTAACACTGGTACACCCGAGTATATTGTGCGGAACATCCCGAGTCTCAAGAATATCTTATTAAAGAAATGGGATGCGACTGAGCTTCTTTGTATCACATAGTTAACTCTAACTTGGTGCAAACTATGACATAACTCTAACTTGGAGAAAAGCCAAATTTGTGAAGGCAAAAATTCGCATATCAAAGGTCAAGACATCCAGAATTTTGGACCCATGAGGTCCCGATCTGCCGCAGAACCTTGAGTAGCAAGTTTTTGAATACGGGAAGAGAATTCCTCAGCCTGTTTAAGAAGAAGAGGGTCAGTGAGCTTGTCCTGAACAAGGATATAACATGGTTCTTACAAATGCAAAATTCAAATTATTAAAGTAGACAAGATACTAACCTTCTCGTCAATCCACATCAAAGAACTTAGTTGATTGTTTAAGATTCGGACAACCACATCTAATGGAGTCATCCTATCAATAGTATCAAGTTCACCGCCCTAAAAAATTAAGAGAGGTGAGCATCATCTATTTTAACATGTTCAAAAACTTGAGGAGTAAATCACTGAAATGAACACTAACCTGGCTAGCATTCAGGGTTTCAATAACTGACTTGATTTGTTCAGTCATCTGCTCCAATTCCCTCTCTATAAGTTCAGCCTGTTCATACCTGAAACCAAAAGAAAATGGAAATCAAAAGGAGTTTCACCAATAGATACAGGGATAGGAACAAAAAGAAATCTCATCATCTATTAGCATTTCTCACAACCTTAATCAGATGAGGTTCTGCAATTAGTGAAAAAAAATGTTGCCTCCAAATTCAGAAACTTCAGTTTCCAAAAATAACAAAAATATAATAGCCAAGTCTTATCCAACTGATTTGATCAATAACCATCCAAGTCAGTCAGATTAATTAACCACCTGACTAGATGAGTCAGAGTCAGACAAGGTTGCGATTGTTGCATAATTATGGCCAGATAAGGACATCAAAGTGTAAGCATATGAGACATTAAAAGAAAAAAAAGAGTTCTTACATTGCATCTCTTGTTGATGCAGCTTCATCATCAAGAAGCAACCCACGCTCATCCTTGTACATACGTTCAGCTTCCTCTTCCATACTCTGCAAAGCCTTATCAACCTAACAACATAAACAAATTAACTACAATTACCAACAAAAGATCATACAAGGATTTATGATTGAAATATGCTTTATTTAGATGAAGAAAAAGACATACAAAGATTTATGATTAAAGTATGCTTTATTCAGATGAAGAAAAAGACAAAAGAATGAAAACATGTGGATAAAATTCTGATGATACCCAAACAAAAGCATGCAGTGACACTCCCACAAGTTTTAACTTTTTTCAGATCTTTTTCATGCACTTAATTCTTCAAGAATGGTCTCTTCAAGGGGTTCACTTCTGGTCAAGGAAAGGGAATAAATGTGTATCTGTGACAGTTCATAACAATACCTCTTTCCTCACTGCAAGAAATCTCAAATGAGTGCCAAGGCCTGAAATTGTGTAAAACATGCAGAGGATGATGGCTAGAGGCAAACTAAAGAACATGCATCTTATGTATATTATTAGTATGACCATTCTCATCCAATGAAACTTTTACGGTACAATAGCAAAATTCACAGGCTGCTCATTGTAGTTGTTGGCAAACTAAAACAGCAGGCATGCATAACATTGAACGCCCAAATCAAAATTTAGGATGGACATACGTGTCTATTACCAAAATATTTTGATAAACTAATACCATATATACAAAAAGTCTAGGAGTAATTCCACAAGAAACAAATTTTCAATCACCAAGAACTGAACTGATGAAGTCCCATTGCTACCAGGATTTAAAGACAAGCAAATACCAAATGCCACAAAGCCACCAAAGTAAATGATGTAATGAATAGAATTTGCGATGAAAACAAGAAGACAAAAGAGCATGCTAAAATACCTCCTGTTGATGGGTCTCAATTAACTCCAATTGTTGTTCTAAGTTAGCTTGTGTCTCAACCACTTTTGCCACTTCAATCTGAATAATAACTTACAAAATTAGATCATAAAAATGGAAAAATGAAAATCCATAGACACTGGATATTACAAAATTTTATATAAAAACATAATACAACTACATTAGGCTACTTTATAACACAATTTGATTTGCATGTTCGAAAAGGTGAAAATGGACCCAAAAAATAGCTCAAGACATCTGCGATAAAAGTAGCCATTTTCTTCTCATGACGCCATGAGAGACAATAAGGAGTAAGAACCCTAGCCTACAAGCTACAAGAGATGTAACCATTCTATATATTATCTATAATATGTACATACAGGAAAAATGTTAATATTAAAATGGGATAAGTACAATTTGAATCCTTGTGGTTTTACCTTTTGGCAAAATCAGTTATGTGTTTTTTTTCTAGCATTTAAGTACCCAGTGTTTCATATTTTTTTACACTTTAATATCCTTCTAACTAATATCATCATTATTTTATGAGAAAATACTAATATAATATTAAATTTCAATGATAAATTTATTCTATATATGATTTATGATCAATCTAACTAATTGGTTATTTTAAAAAATATTGCAAATTTATTTTAAAAATCATTTCTTTTTATTCATAGTTAAATTAAAAATACATCTAAATTTATTTTTTTGTGAGTTTATTGTTGTTAGTTGAATGATATATTACTCAGGATATGATTTTAACATTGCAAATGCATATTATTTTTACATTAAAGCATACAATTTAAACAATATTTGCTAGAAGAGTACTAAAGTGTAAAAAAATGTAAAATACAGGATAACTAAATGCCAAAAAAAACCACACGACTGGTTGTACCAAAAGGTAAAACCACAAGAATCAAAATTGTACTTATCCCTATTAAAATTATGTCATTGCATTTTATAATGTCTCTAACACCAAGCAAGAAAAAGAAATATTACCTCAAGTCTAAGAAGAACATCACGATTGCGCAAGATCCTCTTATCCCACTCTGCTATAGCAGCAGCTTGCTTCTTAAATTTCCCAGTACGCTCTTGCAACTCAGCATTCCACTCTTTGATGATCTTGAAACAAATGAAAAGACATATAAATTCAGAAAGAATGAACAGACTGGCAAAAGGCAGAGAGGATCTATCACGCGAATAAAAGACAATTAATAAAAAGAAAAAGGGGGGCCTTCCCACAAAGAGGTTGGCAATTACCACAGTTTCATCCCTTGATAGAATCACATACAATACTCTGTCTCAAACAGGCACAACAGAGACACACATTCATGTGCACAAACACATGGAAAAAAAAATTATGTGCAAAAACTTGCATTTCTAGGGGCACAAAACAACTAACATGCATGTTTAATGATTGTAGTAATAAATATAAAGACAAAGGCGCCAAGAATGGAGAGAGAGGCAAAATAGAACATATACATGCATGAACAAGAGCACAAGAAGTACCTCCTCAACAGTCTTCCCTGTAATTTCAGATGGTAATTTTGGTGTAGCAGATACAGCAGCGCTAACAGTTGAACTTGTCCTAATAGGATAAACCACAACATGAGAGCAGGAAGCCAGACATATTCTCTACCATTAAAAAGCTTCATGCTCATTTTGTGACTTCAGTTAAATTGAGAACAAATGTATAGGCAAAGACTACTAGTGAAAGCAATAGTGTACAAACCCACTACTGGAAGCCACAGCAAGAGATTGGGCTGCAGTAGCACTTGCAGTGGCAGTTGTAGTAGTTGCAGAAGTTGAAGCAGGGACACCTGCAGAATAGTTTTTGAGAAAACTCAAATCATGAATTCGATATGGACTTCAATGAATCCAACAAGGAGCCAGTAAGAAAGCTTAATTTGGATCTTTCAGGCACTTTTGAAAAAAAAAAAAAAAAAAACCAAGACCATGAGTCATCCAATAAAGAAAATTGCAAGGGAGCTGCCTCCTTTTGCTAATGTGTAAGTAAAAAGTTTATCCGAGGCAATGATTAGATGCTAGTGGATTGAAATAAGCTTCATAAGATAGTAAGGGTACAACATGACGGCACTGAGGAAAAGTGATTTGTAACATTAGATACAAGAGATACAAAACTACTTAGAAATAATTCATCATGCAAGACTGTTTACATAATTTAACACCAGGGAGCATTAAAAAAATAAACTACATTGAACAACAAAAAGACATGTTTGTTCACATATATATATACACACACACACACACACACAGAGAGAGAGAGAGAGAGAGAGAGAGAGAGATGTTTGTTTATGCATCTGCCATGAATGCATGTTAGACATACATCAGAACTAAGAAATGTCCAGAACTCCATATGCAAGTGACCCATATGAAAATTTATGTACTATACAAAGAACATACAGTCACAACCCATACTATAGTAGTATAGTATACTAGATTGTCAGACAAGCATCACATAATTTACCTATAAATACATAAAATAAATCATGTCAGTACATAATTTGTTAGTAATTTTACCAAATGAACATCTTCATATGAACATAAGCATGAAATTCTCTCATCAGCACCAAGCATACTTCATGGCATAACATATGCAAATAAACTAGATGCGGTAACCATATAAGCTGCCTTCAGGACAAGAAGCAGACTAACCAGTAATTACCACCCCAAAGTATCGCATCTCCCTTAGTTCGTTTAAGCCTAGTGAAATATCTTAAAGTAGAAAGTGACTATAACCATACTTTTTTTGTCATTTTATAACTCGAAAGGGCCTTTTTTCAAGTAGATTCCAAGCCCTTGGGGAACAGATCTAGGCAGAAACATAAAGTAGGATCCTGGATTGTGTAGGAAAGTTGCCAACTAGTAGAAGGAACCAATGCAATCAACCATTTTTCAACTCAATGCATCACTCTTTAGGTTTACCAATGTGCAGATGGAGATGCAAGACAGCTAAGTTGGTTTTGAATCTTAAAAGACGATACCGGCCCTGATTTTCCACGAGCAGATAGACACGCCCAGGCTCCCACCATAAAAACACACTCATTGGAAAACTTCTGAAATGATAACTTAACTAAATCATCCCTTACCCACTTAATGTCACCCTCATCCCTGTCCAAACAATTCCCTAAATGAACCCCCTATAGTATAGCAGAATAACCCAGACAACTCTCACCTGAGCCAAGTGAGCATCCTTTAACGCACTAAATGAGAAGAATTCATCAAGATTGCATTAAGAAAATTAGTTTTTTCATCTCACACGAGCTGTCATAATGCAATAAAATTACTAAGAAGGTAATAGTCAACAAGCTTTAGGAAGAACAGAAATCAAGTTTTTCACAGAGTAACCTGTAACTCCAATTTCTATCTGAATGGAAGAGACATTGACAAGACCGACATCTGCTTCATTTAATAATTTATACAAATCCACTTATCCAACAGGAAAATGTTGCATATAAAACTATCTATTGACAATAGAGGATGAAAAGTGGAAGAAAGCACACTCACTAAATAAGGCTGCAGCAGTGGTTGATTGAGCTTGTGATGTTGAAGAGGATGGCGTTGATGTTTTGGTCGTTGACAGCGGAAATCCTGTAAAAGAACCTGCACTCGCCGATGAAGAAGCAGTACTGACAACTCCAAAACCTGTAAAAGAACTTGTAGCTCCAGAAGTAGCGGTTGTGCTAGCTGTAGTAGTAGCAGAAGAGGATGAACTAGCACCAAATGCAGGTAAAGTAAAAGATGAAGTTGTAGTAGCAGAGGAAGAAGTCGACGCAACAGCAGTACTTGCAGCTGGAGTTGAAGCAGTTGTGGTTGTAACTGTAGAAAATAAAGGGGATGGAGATGTTGGTTTTGCAGTGACAGCGGTGGAAGATGCTGCAGTGCTAAAGCTGAAGGAAGGTAGTTGAGAGGATGTGGCAAATGAGAAGCTCGAAGTACTTGCTGAAGATGCAGAAGACTGTGTCCCAAAAGAGAAGCCGCCAGTACTGCTAGCCGAAGATTGTGTTGTAGAAGGGGCTGTAGTTGATGTTACAGCTGGAGTGCTTTTTGGAAAGGAAAATCCAGATGATGAAGTGGTTGAGAAAGGGGAAGGGGAGCTTGAACTTGAAGAGGAACTTAAAGAAGAAAACAAATTAGAAGAGAATGTAGGAGTTGAAGCAGAGCCAAACAGACTAGGTGTTGTACCAGTAGCAGCAGCAGCTGTGGTAGTGGTAGTTGTAGTTGTTGAGGCAGCGCCAGATGATCCAAACAAGATTGAACCAGAAATTGCAGCAGATGATGATGTAACAGATGGAGATGAACTTACTCCAAAAAACGATGTGCCAGAACTTGCGGCGGATGAAGTTGTTCCGAAAAGGGTTGAGGCAGAACTCGTTGCAGATGAAATTGTTCCAAACAAAGAGGGGGCAGGACTCGCTGTAGATGAAGTTGTTCCAAACAAAGAGGGGGCAGGACTAACCACAGATGAAGCAGATGAAGTTGTTCCAAACAAAGACGGGGCAGGACTAGCCCCAGATGAAGAAGATGAAGTTGTTCCAAACAAGGACGGGGCAGGATTAGCCGCAGATGTTGTTGAGCCAAACAGAGGCGAAACAGAACTAGCTCCTGACGAGGATGTTCCAAACAATGGTGAAGATGTAGTTTGCCCAAAGAAGGACAAGCCAGTACTGGCGGCAGCTGATGATGACGACGGTGTACTAAATAGACTGGGCGATGCCGAAGTTGTGGTAAACAGCGGAGAAGCAGAAGTAGTCGATGATGAAGCGGCACCAAATTGATTTGCAGAGGAACCAAAGAGGGATGGAGTAGAACTGGAAGTACCCGAAGCCGTACCAAAGGAGAAGGCAGGGGCCGAGGAAGCGGAGGAGGAGAATCCGAAACCAAATGAGGAGGAAGGAGTGGAGGTAGTGCTAGAACTAGAGGAGGCATTTAGGGGAAACGATAATGGAGTTGAGGAAGATGAGGAGGAGAAGCTAGGGTTTGCAGCTGAGGTCGAGGATCCAAAAAATGATAATCCAGAACCAGATGTTGTGGATCCGAAAGGTGCAGCAGAAGATCCGAAAGTTGAGAAGGATGAGGAAGATGGAGCAGATGAAGATGATGAAAAAGAGAATCCTGACATTGTTGTCGCGATATCTCTTCTCCTCTCCCCTCCCGGCTGACCGGAGTTTTACAGAACCTGTTTTTCTCTGTTCTTTTTTTGAAAAAAAAACTGCGGGTTTTTGGAGGGTTTCGTTAGCCAGAAAAAACCGAGTCATGGACAGGTCTTTTAGGCTAAAAAGGGGACCCGGACCCGGACCGAAACTTGAGTTTGGGCGAGAGCGATGGAGGAAAAATATAGGCCAAATGCGTGTGTTTAGATCGAGATTAAAGGATTTAAATATTACTTTTGTAATATATTAACTTTCTTTATCTTTATTTGGTAATTTTTAAAGGTTTAGGATTAATATTTAACCTCCTTAATTATTAAGTCTATTTTTATTAACCTAGTTTAGAGTAAGTTAAAGACATGTAATAATAAAATTGTATGTCTTTAAGAGAGCACTCTTTATTTTTTATTTTTTTACCTTCATCAAATTATTTCAATTTTTTTTTTATCAAGAAACTACTAATCAAATTTATTAAAAATGTATGAATCAATTTAAATTTTTATTTTATGATTATTTCATTGATTTTATTTTTCTCTGTAATTTTTTATTATTTGTGAAATCTAGATCTTATAATATTTTTGTTACTTTTTTAAATGCATATGAATATATTATTTAAATAATTATATAAATATTTAACATTTTAAATAATTATTTATTTATTTTTATTATTTTTAAATATTTAATAATAAAGTTTATCAACTATATAATTTTTTTCTTAAAAAATGTCACATTACAATTTATCAATTACTCTTCATTTGTCAAATAAGGTTAACAGCTCAATCATTACACCTGTAACTATTACTTCCTTAAAAGTTACACTTGTAACTATTACACTCTATTTTTTTAACCCCGATCCAAACGCACTCTAATCTATTTCACCTTGTATTCTATAACACTTCTCAACATTTATTTTGCACTTATCTAAGTAATATAATACAATAAATAAGCCCGTATGTGATACTTTCTTTAATATGGACTGACAAACATTAATTTAAACCAATCAAAATGAGCCATATGAACAACATTTTTTTTGTCAACTAGAGATTATTATTAAAAAGGGCAATATACAAGGGAGAGAGCAAGATTTTTACAACAAATACAAGTTTTACCAGAAAATCTTGTTCTTATAAAGTACATCAACAAAGAAAAGAAGAAGAAAACAATAGTAAATAAAGAAAGTAAAGCCACAATCACACTGGTACGTCGATGTCACATTAAGAGGATGAATAATTTGGCAAAAGAAATAGCCAAACCTGAAGAACCTTGAACTTTGGATGGTAGACCGAGCCAATGCTCCAGTGTCCTTAGTGAACTAATGGGCGTGGCGAAACCCATTTTGTAAATTATCAAGAAAATCTTGAAATATGGATAGACCATATCAAGAATTTCCTCAAGATAAAAGTTATCTTCTTCTCCATACCTATAAGCACCAGGATGTGTTCTCCCTTGCAAACCTAAAAGACTCCCATGGAGGGAGAGCAAAACTCTCACAAAGAGAGGCCAAAAGGGGGATACAACCCCAGAACTACAAAAACTACCATTAATTCTAAGAAAGGAACCTACTATATACAAGACAAAGAGAGAGAGGATCAATTTTTGGCCAAAAATTGACCCCTACAACCAAGTAAAAAATGAAGAACTAGTACCCAAGTGATAGAGAGAGAGAGAAGAAGACGTAATTGATTTTTCTTTATGAACAACATTCACCACCATAACAATTCACATACAACATTCACCACCATAACAATTCACATATACTTCAAAGAAAAATATAAAAGTAAGGAATTAAAATTAAATTATATCATCACCTTCATTCTAAAGTCTTAGTCACAGGGAAAAAAAAGAAACATAATCAATAAATATTTTTTTTTTTGAAATACCATTGATCATAAAAGTAAAAAATACATCCAGCTTCCATAGTCACAGAATTTACTCCTTCATAGAGAAGACTTAAGGGAGGAGTAAACTATTTGACTATACATAGTCAACAAAATATCACAACAAAAAGAGACAAAGCAAAAAGCCTAAAAGGCAATCCAATTACATTGAGCTAGATGAAGGAGATTTGGATGTAGTAACCCCATCAGAAACAAATTGATGAGTAGAAGACCTTGCAAGGTTTTTATTCAGAATTTCCTAATTTTCTGAGAAGAGCAAGATTTTGGGTTGGCTTTTAGTGATGAATCCTTCCCAAGCAGAGCTTCCATGGTCAGAATTGCACTTTCCATTTTATCAGCAAGAGAGAGAGCTGGACTAGGCTTGGTGGGAATGCTAGTGTTTAAAGCATATAGGCCTTCATCAGGTTTAAAAAGGTTGGACTTTGGAGAAAGGTCCATCATTGAGTGGGCCTCATCATCAGGTTAGGCCACAATTTCTTTTCTCTTGACAAACTAAAAATCATTGCTACTCAGTTCATTTCCTAAAGAAATCTTTCCTATATAATCATTGTTAACCTGCTCCTATCGAATTGCAGAGAGTTGTTGACCATTACTAATATTTCCTTACTGCATACTCTTTGGCAGTAACTCTTCCCCAGAAGGTTAAATTGACAACAGAGGTAAGGCAGGTGGGGCAAGGCTCAAGATAAGTGACTCATGGTTTGGAGTAGAAGGAGCCTGGTTTGGAGCGGAAGCTATGTGGCTTGGAGAGTTATTCAAAGAAAGCTTCTTGATTGTGTTGGTCAAGGCAATAGTTGCTGGGACATCAACTGGCTTCAATGGAGAGTGAAGAATTGCTCTACGAAGTGGCTCTACATTCATCCAGGGCCCGTAGTCATTATGGCTATACACTTGTCTGGAAATCTCTTCCTCTGTAGTGAAAGTGGGGCAATTATGAGTGCTGTAAGTGAAAAACCCGTAGAGTTGACACAAGCTTAGGAGGCTCTCATATTGCAGAAACACCCACTTTGTCTTCCTTTCTATCTTATTCATAAAGCCTTTTGGTAAAAGCTTAGCAAGATTCACACACACTCTGATCCTTATGAATGGATCATATTCACAGTCATAATACATCTGGCTGTCAGTGGTAATCAGATCAACAAAGAGGGCTTTAGCAATTTTCCTAGCATTCTCATAAGTAATATGGTTAAGCGGCAAGCCAAGAACATGGACCTAAAAGATTTCAGAGTTGAAGTCCAAATCTTCAAAATAAGAGGATGGGTGCCATTCTATTAGAACCATGAGGGATCTATGGATGGACCAAGGGACTCCACTCTTGATTCTTTCCATATTTTCAGAATTGCTAAAGACAAAGCTGAAGATGTTTCTAGGGCCAAGTTCTTGTACTTGAAGGCCAGAAACGAAGCTCTATACTTTAGATAGTATGTTGAGTAAGGCATTTGAAGAATAATTTTTTGGATTGAGAAATTTCCCAGCAAGACGATACTTGAATTGCTTGGGAGGTGGCTCTTCAGAAGCCTTCAAGTCCAACACACATATGTCTGCATTTGGGTAGTGAGGTTGGGTTGGAGAGTTTATAGGTTGTTTAGGTGCATTTGAGCTTGTCGAAGCCATTAATGGAGGAGAAGGGAAGTTGAAAGAGTTAATGAAGGTGGGTGAATAAGCTGAGAATAAAAAGGTTAAACATAGAGTGTATTGGAAGTAGAATAAGAGTGTAGAGAAAGTTTTACAGAGTATATCTTGCATATCATATCAATTGGCACACAGTCAATAAATAGTAGCCAACAAACTTAAACCAGTAAATCTTGAAAATTTCAACCATGTGCAAAAATGAATTCTAAAAATACTAATGTAAAGTTTGAGTCATAAATCACTCAACTCTACAAAAATTTTAGTCTACAAATTATCAATTTTTTCTATTTCTCTATGCTATCGTTCACAACCCAAATCCCTAAATGCCTAAAATTCTTAAAAGGTTTGAATTCATCTTCAAAGTTATTGCAAAGATTTTTCTTGATGATGATGGTGCTTCTATTGCTCTCTTTGATTTAGCCATTTTCACCTACCCTTGTTGTTTGCATAAAGACACAAAGTTATTCTTTTTTTTTCTTTCACTTCTTCTTCTTTTTTATTTAAGCAAATATAAGATTGAGAAAGAGTTCCAGCATATTAGAGAATCATTTCATCAAGTTTTCTCTTTAATTAAAAAAAGTTTTCATTGAGGTTGGAACCTGATAATCAGAAAATAAAAAATACAAGAAAAAGGTAGTTATAATTGTAAATTAACTAAGGTTCGAGGCTTCTGTCTAGATCATCTTTGAGTGCTATTGACAAATACTAATAAAAAAGAAAGTTGTTTCTTTTTTCAAGTTATGATTTTCTTGGTGACAATATTAAAAGATGATCTCTCTCTAAGACATTAAGTTTTTATTCTTCATGTTTGTTTTTCTTTTGTTTGTAATTTGTTTTTTTATGTGACTCTAAGTCTCTATTTGTGGCTAGAAAAATGAGTAATCCTTAATTTAATTCCGAAAAATAAATTGGTTTGTTATTTTTTTCCAATTGATTTTATTTTGGTGAATGATTTAAACCTTTGCTACTAAATTTAAAGTTGTGGACATTGATGATGATAATTTATTTGATAATGCAATTTTGGTGATTTTAATTTGTAAAAACTTAAGAAAACTAGAGAATGTACTTTTTTTATATATTTGAAATGATATTATATCTCAAAATGATAAATTTAGTCTATAAATGGCAACTGAGTGAAAAATATAGTGGCTTGGATAGTTGTATAAGGTAGTTCAAACAGGTGGTGGAAAGAGGGGAACAAGATGAGTTTGCTTGTAATTTTTCAAATTATAATTTAATCCTTTCCACCTATATTGTTCCATTTGGATACATAATTTGCACGTGCAAGCATATTTTTTAGCTTCAGGTGCTTAGCAATGCATGGTTCCATGCGCTTTTTGTCTACTCTGATGATTTATGGGCTAAATAAATAAATTAAATTAATTTTAGGAGTCAAGTTGGTTCAAAATCAAAATTGAGGTATAATAGATTAAAATAAAAGTTGAGAAATGATATAAGTTAAAGGGGATAAGGTTTGATTTGGCCCTTAAATTTTTCGCAAAAATTCAATTTGGCCTAAAATGACTTTTTTTGACAATTTAATCTGAAACTTGCACTTAATGTATTATTTAAACCCAATTTTTCACAATTCAACGAGCGTGTAATTCACATTGTGATTAAGTTGCATGAAATCAATAAAAAATTAAATTCTCAACTGAATTAAAATAAAAAATAATCACAAGCTTAATTAGAAAATTAAATAAAAAATAATCACAACCTCAAAAAACCCAAATCTTTCCTCTACCACATCATGGAAAACAACAGCCCTTTTCTTTCCGGAGCTCCTACTACTGCCGTGCACATTCAAAGGTCCATTTCGACATCCAGAAGATCTAGATCTTATACCCAACCTATTTGAAGGTCCATCCCAGGAGCTCATTTGATGAGTATGAAGCTGAAGATGACATCTTTTGCACTTACAAGGACGTTGAAAAGCTTGGATCCAGACCTGAAGAAGGCTCTTCTGCTCTTAAAACCGACAATGGTGGTGTCGGAGGTGGTGGTCTTCATGTCTCAGTAGGTGGTGAAGATGAGGTTATGTACATAGTATAATTGTTCTTCATTATTGATCGCTTCAATTGCAAAACATTGATTTCTTTACTTTCTTTTGCAAATCACCCGCTGCAAAACTGATGGTGATGTGATTTCTTCAGGCCTTAGTTCTTGTGATATCTTTAAGTCCATGCTTATATCTGGAAATTTGTGGGAATATCTAATATTATCACAGAAAATGCAATGATTAATATGTATAAAAGGTTTGATAGTTTATTAAATGTGCAAAAGGTGTTTGATGAAATAGTTGAAAGAGATGCATAGTGGCTATGTTTCCCAGTTTGTGATAAGTCACTCTTTACTCCACAAAGTCACCATTCAGTTTGTGATAAGTCACTCTTTACTCCACAAAGTCACCATTTTACTCATTTCACTTGGAAGCAATTGTAGCAGTAGCATTGCTAGCATACTACATGCCAACTATTCTCTCTTTCTCACTGTACCAAGTAAACGCGAAGGAGAAGAACCAATTCCCATTTTCGGTTTCATTATAATTCTGTTTGTTCCTTTTATTATTAATATTATTATTATTTTTAGTTCTGGCTTTTCAATTCCTGTAGATATAGGGACCTCTTCTCATGTTGTTTCTTTAATCAGGTGGGTTCAGAATTGGATCTTTCATATGGCAAGCATGCTCTAATTACTTACCTACAAATGTTACTCAGGCTACTAGACGACGGGGGCTGGTGTTTTGGCTTTGCACACAAACAGTGATCGGCCGGATCATGAATAGAATAAAGAGTATATTTTATGATTCAAATGGTGATATGTTTGTTTGCTACTATCTTTTGCACTGCAAGGATGCTGATTAACAATGACTTCAAGGTTGGTTTTCTTCATCCCATCTCTGTCAGCATCAAATTATTTGATCATTTGGGTTAGCTCATTATCAATGGCATGGAGTTGTTGGTGTTTATTTTTCAAGTGTGAAGCTATACAAGGGAAGTGAAACATATGGCTGCATTCTGCTGTAAAAATGGTTGTAAAGATAGGGCAAATTAGGAGGTGTGGGCTATTAAGTACCAATGAGGTCAGAGTTGTAGCTGTGGTGGTGGTTATTTCGCACCAGAGAGTTGATTTTGTTATTAATGACGATGATGAGCTTATTCTTGGCTTGTGAATGCTACTGCTGGTGGTGGTGTTGTTGTATTATGGTATTATTGGCGGAGGTAGTGAGTAGTGGCCTTAAAGGTAGTGGAGGTGGTGGAGCTGGCGGAAGCAATGGCTTTGGAAGAGCTAAAGCAGAAAGGAAGTTTACGAGGTTAATTCAATTGTTTAACTTTTGTTTTGTAAATTTCTATTGTTTAACGTTTTTCAATGTTAATTCTATTCTTAAACCTTTTTTTTTTGTTAATTTCTATTGTTTAACCATTTTTTTTATTTCTTTTTAATGTTTAATCAGGAGGTGTATTAGAAGCTCCGTGAATTGTGAGAAAATGGATTTAAATGATACGTTAAGTGCAAGTTTCAGATTAAATTGTTAAAAAAGGTCATTTTGGACCAAATTAAACTTTCATGAAAAGTTTAAGGGTCAAATCAAACCTTATTCCTAAGTTAAAGTGGTAAAGTTGAAGGATAAAAGTAAACATTTGGCCACTAATTTTCACTACATAAATCTTTATCTTTTCCTGGCCGTAAACTTATGGATAATAATGAAATTTTCCTAAATTAACAATAGCTCATTATGTTTAATGGCTTTTTTTTTTCAAATAGTTCAATTGATCATATTGATATTATTCATTGATATTTATACGAAAAATTGCTATTCTCGACAAATTTTTTACTAATTGTCACCTTTCTTCTATGATGTGGACGGATTTTTTGAAAAATAAGTAATTTCTGTCTTGATTTTTGAGTAATAGCTAATTATATTTAATCAGATATTTTCAAATTTTTTTTTATCATTAGTACAAGTAGTTTAATTTCTTACCATAACTGAGGAGAGAAATAGGGAATGAGATGAAATATTTGATTAACATGTTGATGATTATATTGCTATTATTCACTGATAATTATATAAAAAACCACCACTCACAATAAAAGCTTTGGTTAATTATCACCTTTTCAATAGGGTGTCAAAACTGGCTTAACTTGAAACACATCACCATATCTCAAACATAAGAAGATAGTTTTAAAGCAATTGCTATATTCTTAAAAAAAAAAAGCAATTGCTACATATATATATATATATATATATATGAGACTTGATATGTATAAATATTAGGGGCAAAAATGAGCATTTCCCTTATATTTGTTTTTAAAGGTAATATTTCTTTTGTAAGTATACAAATGGAATGAGATTAATAAACTTAACTATGGGCATGGCATGAGAAATACTCTAAACAAAACTATGGCATGAGAAATCAGTTTTTCTATTTTCGATAAGGAAAAAATATTATAGTTGTTACTAGCCTCATCATTCTGAAGTGATTTTTTTTATCATTAATATAAGTGGTTTAATTTCATACTATAAAGGAGAGAGTAAAAGGGCAGAAAATCAAATCCTACCCTCTACATTTGATGTCCACTTGAGCTACATAACAAAGATTACTTTTTGTGACTTGATAAAGAATTTTATGGCATAAGTAATGGGGACTTTTATAGTAAGAGTGTGTATAACATCTACATAAATACAATTTAATAGATTGATTGCAATTTAAATATATGCATCAATCAATCATTTAGGAGCCCAAAAGCCATGAAAGCCAAGCGAAAAATTTAAATATTTGGGCACCTCCAATTTCGCAATTAGTGCATCGGCTTTCCCAATTCTTCTTGGATTCAAAATGACAAGGTAACATCTCTGTATTGCAGTTGCATACTGCAAAATAACCAAAAAATTCTATCAGTGGCACAAATAATATATCCATTTGAAAACATATAAAAAAAAGTTACCATGTGTCATAAGTGTATAAATATTACAATAATAAATATAGTATCGCATTTGTGTTAAATTAATAGATACTGATTTCTCACCTCAACTACAAGGAGGCATCCATTGTCTTCTTCGCTTCCCCTGGGAATAAATATAGGCTCACCGATGAATCTCCGATCACCAACAGACCATGTTTGAATAGAATTGTCTAATACATCAATTTTCATCACTATATCAAAAGGGAAATGTGGCAAAGTTCGGTGAGACCCAGAAGAAGTTACCACCTAAATATATTTGTTCTTATGGCTAGAAAAATGATGTATTAATGATAGGAAAATTCGATGGTTTGCTCAATTGATTCAGGGTCTCCACGCTACATTTCTAGTAGCTCCCATCAGAATCCAGGTTGATAGATACCTACATTGTACAAGATGTTTGATGTTTAACACTTTCACAAAATATAAAAGCATGAACATTAAATTGGAAGCATTTATAAAATAATTGCCTCAACAAGATGAGGCAATAACTCATTTTCTTGGATGTTCATGATAGAAGGGTCCAGTTTACCACTTTGCCAATCATAACCTATCAATATATACCACACGTATTAATACCTTACACTGTTGTGTACACCAAAACTTAAACCTGAAATCTCACTTAAGCGGAAACAACTCTTGTCAATTGATCTCAAAAATTGTTGGTAAAAAACATCACTTTTTATTCAACTAAAAACACTTTTTTCTTTTCTATTTAACCTAAAAAGTAAGAAATTATTAACTTCTCAACTATTTTTTATTTTATTTCTTCAATTATTACCATTAGTATGCATATTAAGAATATATGTACTCTTAATTAAAAAATAATCAAATAAAAGGATAAGAAAGTGTTGCGAAATAACACAGTAAAAAAGAGTAAATAGAGAAGAAAATAGAAAATAAAAATTGACACAGAGATTTAACGAGGTTCGGTAATGTGCTTATGTCCTCGGGAGCGAGCGGCTAGAGTTTTCTTATTATTCAAAACAACATCCTAAGGTTACAAATACATGCTCTATATATAATAGAATAGGTATGGTACATATTACGCTCCGCTCATTACTTATGCTTCGTCGCTGCACTACGCTATAGAATATTTCCACTTACTACTAAATATAAGCCATAAACAACAAAAAGTCTCAAGCCTCTTTCTAACGGATTCTAGACATTGGGATGAGGAGATATTAACTGATATCTTCAATGATAGAGATTAGTTATTAATTATGCAAATACCTCTTAGTGCTCGGAGGGTCTCAGATGATATGATCTGGCATATGGATCCTAAAGGCCAATATACTGTCAAAAGTTGCTACCGTACGCAAGCTCAAATTGTTTCTAGCAATGATGGTTCTATTTGGTCTCGCCTTTGTAAATTGTAGATCCCCAGCAAAGTTAAAAACTTTCTTTGGCGAGCATGTACCAATTGTCTTCCCACTGCCACACTTCTAAGGAGCAGATGTGTTCCGATTGATGATTTTTGTTCAGTCTGCCACATTCATAGTGAATCAATCATTCATGTCTTGCTTGACTGTCCTTTTTTATGAGGTATGGACTCTTTTCTTGCTTGGACAAAGAATTTTTTCACTTCCCATTCTCTAAAGAAGTGTGCTTTAATGACTATGACTTGTTGGGTGCTATGGAGGAACAACAATAATGTTGTTTGGAATGCAAAAAGAAGCACTGCTCAACACTGCAAAGAGAAGCTGAAAGTAAATGTGGACTCAGCTCTTTTTAGTTCACAGATGAAGATGGGAGTTGGGTGTGTTGCCCGAGATCATTTTGGTAATCTAGTTGGTGCATTCTCCGAGTCGGTAATTGGTTTCTTTGAGCCTAAAATTGCAGAAGCTATGGGTTTTAGAGAGGCACTCAGCTGGTTAAAACAAAAAGGATGGGATTAGATTGTGGTAGAGATGGATGCTCAACTTCTTGTTCACGGGATCGTAAATTCTTCACTTGATAATTCTATTTTTGGACTTATTTTAGTTGATTGTCATTTGCTTATGTCTTAATTTGATAAATTATATCTTCATTTTGTAAGACGTTCAACAAACACAGCTGCTCACATTCTTGCCTGTGAGGTTGGTTCTTTGTCTAAGGCCATGGAGTAGGATTCCATCCCCTCTTTCTTAGCTGATGTTTTATCCTCTGATTATTAATAAATTTCCCATTTGGATTTCAAAATAATAATAATAATTGTAACATCCATATTTTCATCTATAATTAATATTATATGAACATATGCATCTTAGACTATTCCATTTGACTATGTGTATTTTACATGAATTGAATCTAGTTGACTTGGGATGACTTGAGTAACCTTAGGGACTACATTGAGCTTTAGCATAGAAGGAGAATTAATTTGAACTTTTAATGAGGATAATCGCTACCATCAAAGAATGGTCTAAGAGAAGAGATGTTTTCACTCCCCATGATCTTGTATTCTAGCAATGAAGTTCCTAGAATTCAAGCTCTGATACCAAATGAAAATGCCTAAGAGGGGGGGTGAATAAGGCAATCGAATTCAAATTGATAGTAATTGAAATTTAAACGAAAATAGAAAGAATGTTGGGAAGGAAGAATGAAGAACACAATGATTTAAGGAGTTCGGATTCAACAACAATCCTACGTCTCCACCTAACTTATCCCCAAGTTAGAATTTTCAATCATCCACAATCTTATTCACAAGATTGAGATTACACAAGAGTTTAAGGCTTACAACCTTACAAATAAGAGTTTCTAGGCTCACTCTTAAACCAAATCCCAAGTGTTTTAATGGCTAAACACTTAAATCAATTCCTTTAGAAATAAATCTCACTTCCCTTCTAATCTATCCCAAGACTTAGATGAAGTAGAAATTCTATTTCTAACACACAGCCAACTCTCACAAGAGTTAATGAAACTCAAATGAATAAATTGAAAGTTTGAGAGCTTTGATGAATGCTTAAGAGAGAATGAATGATAAAAAAGTTTCTTCTTAGCCTTCAATTGAGCTCTTGGAGGTGTTTATATATATAAACACTCAAAAATATAGCTTTTGGATGTATTAATTATGTCTCCAACGTCTATAAATGATTTTTGAATATTCTAGGACTTTTTGCAGCTTTAAGGATGCTCACGATCGTGAGGAAGCGGTTCTGGCTCGTGAGGAGGAAAGTACTAGCCGTTACCTTTGAAAAAAGTCAAAAATTTCTGTTTTTTACTGTCAGAGACGTGCTCACAAGCTGCTCATGATCGTGAGCACTCCTCATGAGCATCACTACCTAAATCACTTAAAAAGGCACAAAAAGATGCTACAGGAGGTTGCTCGTGAGAAGCTCGTGAAGGTGTTCGTGGTCGTCACTGAATACGATCTAATTAGCCTTATCTTTCTTCATAAAAGTTTTATATAATTGTCTTATTTTTCTATAGCACTTTGATTCATCTCAATTGGACATCTGTAGCTCAAGATATTGTTTAAATACTAAGAGCTGCTCAACTTCAGATGAAAGCTGCATATGCTGAATTTGATTCAAGATTTGCATATCCAAATGAACTTGGATTTTGACAAGTAAGCTCAATTTGGAAAGCTTAAGATGTATACTTCAAATGTTAAGAAGATCACTTCCTTATTTTATAGCTCTAAGAATGTTAAAATTTTCTTTGAATCTCGGAGGTCAAATTAGCCCAAAAGTGTGCTTAACTCCATTTTGATTTGTATGATAGTCCTAGCTTATACACACTTAAACAAACATGTTAAATGCTCAAAACTAAGATTGTTAAGATCAAAATCAAGATTTATTATTGCTAAGGTCAACATTTCTTAATGTTTTTTTTACTCAACATTTTTCTATTATCTTCATCTAATTTTTTCTCAGTATTTTTTTACTCAATATTTTTTTCTACTATCTTCTTTTTTTTTTCTCAATATTTTTTGCTGAACATTTTTTT